>VWZK01004623.1:45108-56710 GCA_013396935.1 Baryphthengus martii | reverse complement strand
AAGAAAAGAAAAGGAAAGGAAAAGAAAAGGAGGGTGATGCAGTTTGTGACGTTCACACAAATAAGAAAAATCCAGATGCTGTGAAGACTGACCAGCCACGTGTACTTCTGTAAGCATGTGTCAACTTGAGGTACCGCTGTGCTGTGTTTTATTCAATTACCACATTTCACAATAGTGTAATAATTGATGTACTGCATCATTCATTCAGTATCCCACCAAAGGAATGTGGAAGAGAAGGCACATACAAGAAGAACATGGCACAACGTATCTGTGAAAGGCACCTCTTCCTTCCCTTGAGTAACAGAGTGGCTTTTTTACTTTGTGAATCACTTTTTGTATCCCTTCCTTTCTCTTCTAGCTTAGTAGTAAATACTTTTAGCATCTACGCTTTGGAAACTTATGGTTTGGTTTCTTGGGGGGGGTTGGGGTGTTTAGGGCTTTTTTTTTTGTATTTTGTTTTGTTTGTTTTCATAATACTTCCAATAAATCCTGCCACAAGAAGTGAAAGTTGAAATGTGACCAGTCTTATCAGGAACAAAAACATTAAAGATGAGAGTCCTCGTGGAAACCAGCTCCAGAGGAACAGCCACGATTCATAACATATGAAGTTCAGCAGAAAGAAACTGTGGGCAGAGCTAAGACTTCAATGAGGACACATCTTTATTTGTGCTAAGCAGGACTTGGAGAAACTTACCTTTACATTGTCTGAGCGCCTTCAGCCCTGGGTGCTGTCAAAGGAGATGAAGTTTGTGAAGAAAATTCGTTTATTCATTAATGGGTAGCTAACTCTAAGGAGGCGAGTGACGGTTGTGTTGCTGTGTGCTGAAATCACACACACACATTTCAGGGACTGGAAGATTGTGACTAGTATTGCAGTAGGAAACTGGAATTTCTCTAAATGAGGTGGTTTTGTGTGTTTTTTTTTTTTTTTGCTTCCCAAATTTCTGTTTTTCTAACTGGGATTATATAAGGTATTTTAAAAACAAGTTTAATTAAATAGATTTTTCCGGACTGACTGCCAAGAAACCCAGAACCATCTAACAATGTGCAACCAATGAGTGGCTTTTTTCAGCAATAAGTGATACTTTTCAGACTGCAGAATACATTGTTTCATCCCTTGAGATTTCATGTGCCTTTTTGTTTTTTGGGGTTTTTTGTTGTTTTTTTTTTTTTTTGGCAGAGCTCTTTTATTGCACAATGATGATATATTTATAATTACTTTTAATTTGCAGTCTTGGAATAGGCATTCAGTGACTAGGAGAAGTCATGACAATGAAAAAGATTCCACTCTGAGAAACAATATTCCATTTTTAACCATAAAATCTGGCCAAATATTGCTTAATTTCTTGAGGCCCTATCATGAATGTATTTGTAGACCGTTAAGGGGGTTTTAGTAGTTTAGGAGGCCTCAAGAAATGATGTTGAACAATCACGTGACGGCAATATTGTCATAATAATTATAAAGGACCGAATTTACATCTTCTTAAATTTCATCAGTTAGTATTTATATCGATCAAGATCTCGTTCCCTTAGCCATGCTGCAGAGGATGCTACCAGGTTTGAATGAATTCGTTAATCGCTCACCATCTATCCCATTTGATTTTCAATTGCTAGTTGATTTTGTCAGTGGAGCTGCGCTACTCACTTTCAGTGTTCATTTATTCTCCAAAAGGCTACTTAGTTTTGCCGGGACTAGGGAATTATTGGCTTTAAAAGGAGAATAAGCCAGAGGATGTCTCCATGTAACAGTACCATTTTTCATGAAAAATTTTTGATGTCAAAAAAACAATGTGTATCCACAGAGCTTTACACAACCTAATAAATGACCAGTTGACACCGTGCCTCTAATTGTCCTCAACTGGAAGCAAAAATGCCATCTGCAAGCCAAAGTTGATTAACGCTATTGGTTGATGAATTTTCTTCTTTTTTTTTTTTTCTTTTTTTTTTTTTTTACAAAAAATGAGAGAGCCAAGAGGGAGCCACAACAGCTCTGAACTTTCTCAAGGACTGCCTCTGCTTTAGGGTAGTTTTGATTTTTCCTGCTGTTTTGTTTGTTTAAAAAAAATGGTGATGTCTAATCTTCAGGAACGTACCTCATCATCCAACCCACAAACTGCTGGCGAAATAATAAACCTACACAGAACGTACTATTAGAATTTTTTATTTTTTTATTTTTTTTACTTCTTCGTTTCAGAGGTATAAATCACAGCTTTTTGCTTTTGCAAATTAAAGTATAGACTTTGCACCGGGTAGTTGGCACCGTTTCTTCTGGCCAAATGTTCCATGCTGCTTCCAAAGAATCTGTGGACACTGAGTTGGCTATAGTTTGTCTTTGAACTCGTTTGCAAAAAAGCTCGGTCTTTGTAGGCCTCCAAGAAAAAAATATGCATAGCTTATTTATTAAGCTGTGGTTTAACTCTTTTGTGAGCAGAACTGCTGATGGTAATTCCATTTGGGGTTTTTTTTGGTTTTTTTTTCATTTGTTTAGCTGAGTTTTTCCTGTTTACTTCTTCTGCTTTAAGTGAATGGCATCATCCTGCCGTGTAGGTCCAAAAGCCCTACACATTTCTGATTATTTTAGGTGGACTGAAAAGGATCCTGGATGGAAAATTGTTCTTTTGCTAGCTGGTTGCAAGACCAGCTTTCAAATAAACCGGTGTTCAGCTATTACTGAGTAAATATACTTCCTATTGTATTTCCAGAAGTCTTCCCAGCTACGTTTGCTTTTATTTCTTTGTAACAGCAGACTGACAGTGCTATCGTTGCAGCTTTTGCTGGGAAGTCGTCTGTAATGTATTTCTGATAGTATAGAAATAGGAATGCACTGTGGTCTCTCTCCTTGAAGCGTTTGCTGTTCTTCTCTGTCAAATATAGTTTAAAGTTTTGATCAGCTGATTGTTCAGCAAGGAATAAATGGAAATTATTGGTGTGTAAAACATTGCAGGTCTTGTGTTAATCTTGGACTTTTCCCTCTAGCATCCTTGTACTGCTTTCTTCTGCAGTGCTTCCTTTCTATTGATGTGATGCCATCCTTGGTGCTCTAACAAAGGGCTATATAAATGTTCAGAACCCAGAACAGATGTTTTCGGGCAGCTTTCATTCAGTTTGCCAAGTTTAGGCATAAAACAAGATCCTGACCGCTTGTGGTTGCTGCAGATTGGATGATTTTTTTTGAAGGAAGAGTAAGTGTGCTGGGTCCAATGACTTCCTGTCTTCTGGCATCCTACCACATGTCTTCTTTACTATACCATAATGTTTCTCAAGTTTGCTTTTGTTTCACTCTCATAATTGGCTTTGTATATCCACTGACTGATCTGATTTTCCTATCAAGACAGAGCTGTTCACTCCAGATTTTCACTAGCGTAACTGAGAGGAAAATTTGGTCCGTATGCTCCGTAATAAGATATATCATCACTGTCAATATTTTTCTTCTTCCCATCACTCCCCTGCCATATGGTAGCTTCACAGGAAAGAACTGAACTGCATATGTTCTAAGTAGGACTTCTTCATTCCCTGCAAAATCGAGGTTAGTTTTAATATCATTCAGATTTATAAGTGGAGGAAGTCCTTAATCCTTTAGCATGGGGTTTTAATCTAATTTTAGCCACCCAAAAGTTAGGCAACCAGTAGAAACTATTTATCTGTGCTCCTCCTATAGTCAGTCACTGGAGGGAGGAAATGACTTTGAGAGGGTGATTCATCGCATCCTAAGATTAGAGCTGGGGGGGAGATTTTATTGTCGCAAACATGAGTGCAAATCTCTTCAATATCCACTGGTCTTGATGGTGTTGAATTGATGAATTGAGCTGCAGATCCAAAAGCAACATCTGTGCTGGTGGATTGAATTGGGATGGGAGATGATTTTCCTAAGCTGCTGTTTGCCCACTCCCTGGCACAGTTTAGCCTGTTCTTGCTAAGCTCTCTCTAAATAACACCTGAGCATGACTCAGAGGTCACCACGAGCTGGGATGGTTTTCAGTCAACAGGACACAGAGATGGCTATCCTGTTTCGGGTAGGGAATTTAGCCCTAGTAAGACAATCCATGCCATCCACTTGCTTTCAGGTCAGACACTGGATGCTGGCTCAATTTATACACTGGTGTAGGTAATAGCCAAAGAGGTTTAAGCAGTGAATAAAGCTGTATTCAGAGAATGAAAGATGAACTTGAGAGTTTCTCATTCACGCTGTCTGAAACCAGGACTTGGGTGCAAGCAGCAACCCAAGAGACAAGAGTCACTGTTAGTGAGACTTTTCTTATTAAGCAAATTTTAAAGACGCTTCTTCTATGTACTGGTGCTGGAATGTGACTGGCATTGACTATGGAAAACAGTAGTTGTAAAGAAAGACTTCCGAGATTTGCTATATCTGAATGACTTTCTAAAACCAGTCACCCTACAGATCTCCCTTCGAGCTATTGTTAGGAAACAGATCTCCAGAGTATTTGTGCCCAGGAAAATACCCAGTGTCACACAAGTATTTCTCCAAAGTTTCTGAGCTCTGCCTGCTGGACTTGAAGGCCTGGGACAGTTCTGCCTTATAAATACTAAGTGTTCACCGTGGAGTACCCAGATCCAGCAGCAAGCAGTGCAAAGTGTTTCAGCCACTTTCAACCACCTTTATGAGACCCAGGGACCATGGGATAAATTCAGATGAATAACCCTGTTTCTAAGTTGTTTCCAGGGAGTGTGTGGGTGTTGCAGACATTTAACTGCCAGGCTGTTCATTTTGCTGCACTAATAGTTTCCATACTAGCTGACTGACCAGCCTCCCTGATGTGTCGCGTCAATTTGCTTATTAAATACGAAAATAATGAATGTTAGGAATGAGCCTAGAAAGCTCCTCCGTCTCCCAGATTGGGTCTTGGTGCCAAGAGTCTGGCTGGCATCGTCTCTGATATTCTGCAAACAACATCTGCATGAGCGCGTCGGTTGTGTAACTCATAAAGTTAACGTGAGCGACTGCCGTGATTTCCTGAGCAGCGCTGATGTGAGCTGGTTTGCCAATGGGAGGCTTTGCAGAATGTGGGAGAGACAGCCACATCGTGCCTTTCCCAGGAAAGGGAAGGGGTACCCCAGGCAGGAGCACATCATTTGTAGGGATGACTCTGGGGAGATATCCCTCTCCCCTCGTAGAATTCTCCTGGTCCCAGATGTGGTTAATGATGCCTCTCTGCTGAAAATGATCGCTGCTGTGACGAGCTCAGAAAGTGAATACTCTGGAGGCATCAACCCACCCCAGCAGCTGCCTCGAAGGTTGACCTGAAGAGACATCGTGCTGGAGAAACGAGGGAATTCAGGAGGATACATAGGAGACCTCAGCTCCTGACTGACAGCACACCTTGCTGCTGCTCTGCGCTACCTCTGACAAGTTCCGTTAACATCTCTGCTTGTGAGAGAAAGGCCCAAGGTGCTTCTCCTCCACCCCATGAAATTCAACATGCTGCTGTACCTGAAGGCTGCGCAGGCAGCAGTCTAGAGCCTGGGACTCTAGTGCCGTTTGCTCGCCAGGAGCATCGTGTCACTGCTTAGGAGGAAAAAACTTGGATGGTAGAGCTGAGAAGAGAGTTACTTCCTTGCCTCTTAGGACGTGTATATTTTATATATGCTACCAGCCATTTTAGCAGAAATCAGACCCACTTTTCCTGTCCTTTGCACCAGTTTAGAGCAGTTGATTACCACTGAGTATTTTAAAGCAGCATATGACAGTTCAATTTTGCAAAAAGGCTGAATTTTGACATTTTGCATGCCTATACTTTCTTAAATTCATTTTTTCAAAAGCATATAAAATTGTCAGAAGCAGGGGCATATCAGTAAACTACTTCTAGGCAGGTACTAGGAACATGCTTGTTTGCTGCTTATGTTAACCTTAGGCTGAAGATTTGCTCTCATTCAATACCTGAAACTTTCCAAGGAAAACAGATGGCAAACTAAACCACACACGCGAAAGTGACACTGAAATATAATGTGACGGGTCAAACTTTAGTTGGGTTAAGTCAGGCATTTAGACTAATCCTGCTTTACCCCACTTAAATGTCACATAGGTAAGTTGTGACAGCTCACTCGCTGCCAGGGAAGGCTTGCGTTATCCTCAAGGATGAATTCGGGACCTCAGGAAGCTACCAAGTCAAATGAAAAACAGAGACAACAGGCAATGGCTTAGCGGCTTAAGCCATATACCTCAGATCAGCCTACCCGTAATTTCAAATGCCAGCAGGATCATTACCAAGTTAATGCAGATCTATTCAGGACTTGGCTGTTCACTACAGGCAGAACAAGTCCTTTGAGTTAGATCCTAAGAAATTAGAACCTTTGGGGTTTTAATGGTTATTAAAAATCGCAGGATATTTTCATAAGAGGAGGAGTTTATTAATCTGACGCCCTTAACGAAATCAGCCCTTTTCTCCTACAAACACGCTACCATTTCCTTATTGCAAAAGGAAAACAGAGAGGAAGAGAGAATGAAACTCTCCAGTGATTTACTGTATCTTGCAAGAGCTGTACCGCCGCTATCACTGCAACTCAAAGGCACTGTGGATTTTTTGCAGGGTGTTGTTCCTGCATTTTCTATACCAGTGACTAGGCTGCAACCCCGTGTACTTACTCGATGTTTATGAAGAAGCACTGGTCACGTCTTCCAGATTCCATTTGCTGGATGTCCCACTCCAGCAGATGGAGTCTGTGATGGGAAGGCAGCGTTGACCTGGGCTCCGGCTCTCATCCCAGTCTAGCGTCCCATTTATGAGCACAGTGAGCAGAGCGCTCCAGAGATACAGGGAAGACCTGTGAGCTCAAACACTTGCACTCATACACTCTGGGTTTTATTATCATCATTAGCTCACAATAACAAGCACTGCTCAGGGATAGAAATTATCTGTAATCTAATTATAAAACAAAAGATAAAGGGGAAAGGTGGATTCAAGAGCGATGAGACTGTATTGGTCAGTTTGGCAGGAAGGAGGCGGATATGAGAGAAAGGGTTTGCAAGTACTACAGAAAAGGAGAGCTGGAAGGCAAAGGGTGAGGTAACTCTGTGGATGATTAGAGGAAACCACACTGGAGTATAAAATGTGGCATGGGAGATGATAGTACAGAAGTGTTTAATCTGACAAGTGTATGGAAGGCCAATGGAAAATGGTGTGATAGCTTAATTATGGACAGTAACCACAATTTACACAGAGAATGAGGTATGTTATGCTGCTGATGGGATGTGGGAGGGTCTCCAGTGTGAAGAGAAGGGCTGGGATTCATCTCCAGATGCAGACACCTGATCATGGGCAAGGGGATTATAGAGCAGTTTGGGAGGGATGCAAAGGAAATCCAACATGATAATGAAGGTACAACTGTCATCACCACAGTGAAGATGTTCCATTTCTTAAAGATTACAAGTGAAGACTAGATGGCTGCTAGTGTGTATTCACACACAAACCACTTGGCTTGATAAAAAAAAAAAAAAAGAAGATATTTAGTGCAATGTGATTCCTGTCCTTAAAATCTGAGCATCTCTGTATTATGATTTGTTGCTGTATTTCCATCTGTCGTGGGTAGACCTTCAGCACTTCCAACGTCAGTGACTCAGTGCTGCTGATGCTGGGAAGTGGGCACTGGTCCAGCCTGGAGTTCTTCAACTTCCTTCTATGAAATGCTGGCAAGACTTAGAGATCTTAAATGGCTTTCCCAAAACTGGGTTATATCTAGCAATAGGAGCCAGATCTCCTAATTCACTGTTCTTTAGCAGTCAGCTGATAACATTCTCATGGCTTTGTTTTAATGATCCATTATTTTGAAACCGGATGACATTGGAAAATTGTCAAAATATTTAAAAACAGCCAGAGAAGTTATATTTAATGGATCATATAAGTTGTAATTGATTTTCTATTTTAGCTTTTTATTGAGACAGTTCACTCCAGTAAGGAAGAAGTACAAGTTGCCTTTTCCCTTTTGGCTTACACTTGTGGTGAGAAACACAATGTTTGAATTCTTAGTTTGGAATAACTCTGCCTGAACAAATAATAAAACAGAAGAACAGACTTATCTGTAAGATAAAGACCTTGGAGCATTTTATGAAGAATGTTTGAAAGATCAAAACATTACAGATTTTGCACCATCGCAGGGAATTGAAAAGTAAATGGAATTAGCTAGAGATCTGACTGAATGAAAACAATTTCTAAGAAAAAAAAAAATCCTCCTAAATACATTGTTCTCTTTCCAATGTTATATTAAGCCAAAATTACACTGGTGCTGAACAAGTAAATTATGCCGGTGCAAATCCAAAGAATTTCAACAAAAATGAAGGAGGGCTTTTGTGTTTAAAGTACCATTACCAGCAAAAGACTTCAGAGCATTTTCCATTTTTAATTACTTCAACAGCATGCAGAGCAACAAAGGATAAGCCTGAACTATCTTGCATGGGTTATGAAATGTCAGAGCCTGATAACCGATATAGTACGTGGTGCCTATGTGGCTCAAAAGCCTGAGGAACCAATGCTGTATTCCAGAGATTTCAGACCAAATCTCATCCAGCTTGATACTCAGTGAAAATTGCAATATAATGGATTTTCAGCCTGAAATGAGTTGGTTTGCAGTTGAGATCCTCTTGGAGATACGACCAGAGATTTGAATCAACATGACAGTTGCCTGTCCTGATGGAGGCAGACCAGATGACTGGTTAAGATTAGATATATAACTTTTAGGTGGCTGGAATATGAGATAAATCCCACCCTCCCTTACCTCTTTCCTCGTCTCCTGCACTGAGTGCCATCCATCTTTACAACAGCACCATCAGATGTACCTAGCAGAAATATTTAATAAGTTCAGAAGTGCAGGGGAAGCTTCCACTGTTACTAGAACACTATTCTCTGGGCAAAAGATGTTGAATCATCTTTCAGTTTGATCTTCTTCTCATCCGGCCACCATCTGAGCAATCCATTTTCACTGACTTCCACGTTGTCTTTCGCTTGCCTAAGGAAACCCACACCAGGTTAGGGCTTGCAATGACATGACTCCCAAGGGTCTTTCTGCCTGAAGGCAGGAAGAGTTTCAGGACTAGGTTTAACCATGATAAGGTGGGATGAGAGCTTGGGATTGTGTTCTTTACATGGACATTCACATTAACTGCACCTGCCTTGTAGCACACCTTTGGCAAGCTAGAACTTTTTAGACAGATAGGAAGGCAAAGACCGTTTCTCCAGGGACGTGGCATGCTGGCTAGGTGACGTGTGAAAAGACATCGCGTTGTAGCAGAAACCTGATAGTTTAAGAGCAAAGTATTGTATTAGTCTCATACTCTGACATGTCTTAGCCAGCAAATAAGCTGGCATTTTGTGATTCTGTTGCTCAGTAGTTTGGACTTCTGCTGTTTGAGGCAGTATGGGTGAGAAACTAAGCTTTAAAGAATGAGGAACTATAAACGGAGACCCTCTAGCTCTCAAATACGACCTGTCATGATGTTGCCCCATGGGAGAAGAAGTCAAGCAATACTTTGTTGCTTGAGCTGAAGGAGAAAACTCTTCTGTTGGAGGATCAGACCCATCTGCCCTTGATTCAGCATGCTTATACAGCTGGACTTGCGTGAGCTCTGCAGCCTCCCAAGTGAATTGCAGCCTTGTACTCAGTTTAGAGCCATCTATTGCTCCCCACTGTGTATGTACCTACCTAAAAATCCATAACCGGTCTCGCATCGAATCAATGCTCACAGTCAACTTGTATCTAAACAAATTGAATAAAGCTAAGAGCTCTGAAGATCCTCTTATTTATCCCATGACAAGCAGAGAGACTCCCAGTTCTTCTGCTCCTGACACCTTTGTCAATAAAATCTGCAGATTGCACAATATAGAGTTGTTTTATAATTCATCTCCTTGACAGTAACAGAACCTTTGAACAGGGATGCTTTATGTGGTTATCACAAGAACAGTGCTCAAGCAGAGGCTGTGTCAGCAAAGTGCAAAAATAAACTTTTATTCCTCTTGAAGAGTCACATTTCAGGCATTTTTTTGATGTAGTGAAAAAAAAAAAACAGATTTGATTTTAAAGAAGAATTTGTATTTGGCTGGCAATTAGATCATAAGTAAGAATCGTAGCACTGATTAGATCACACATTCCATTCTCCTTCCACTGCAGGATCGTTTTTCAGACCTGAGGTCTAATTTCATTATTTCAAAAGGACAAAACATCAGACTTATGGAAAGTAATGTAACTGCTGCCGTATTCACCCTTCACTGAAGGTTTTTAGGCAGGATCCCCAAAACTAACTACTAGCAAAATAAACTGCAAGTGGACATCATGACAACTGGGTATACTTGTTTCATTGAGCTGAAGGTGGTACCAGCTCACCTACCCACCCTAATTTGTGTTCACGGCTATTTATGAATAGCACAGAATAGATGTTTTAAAAGACATGCCCCACATTTTTAATATATGTATCATTTGTACTAAATTTGCAGTTACGACTAGAGCTGTTTCAGCCAGTTATGTAAATACCGTGCTAGATTTTTAAATAAAGGGTAGAATTTTCAAAGCCAAGCAGAGCACTTAGGCATGAAGTTTTCATTCATTTCAATGGAAAGTTGTATGTCAGAATCCTGGTCCTAGGACTTAGGTGGGTGGATTAGATGTTTAAGCAGGGATCTCAGGTATTTTAATCTAAAAGAAGGAATTTGAATTTTAAACCCATTCTTAGTATTATATTTGTCTCTGAGAAGATTTCAATTGAGTGTTTTATTTTGAATTTGAACTTCAATTCTTACCTTTAATATAATCAAAACAAAACTGACTGCAAAAGAACTTTTCAAGGCAATTCTAAAATAAGATCATTGGACAGAGATCTACATCTTCAGTGTATTACTTGTCTAAAGGTCCAGGAAAATGACGAAATGCCTGGTAATGAATGGAACTGACACCAATACAGTGGCATAATAGTTTGCACCTCAGTAATATTCAGCCAAAAAAAGTTGGTAAAAAAAACCAACAATAAATTAACATGAGAAGGAATGTTTCCTCATTTTACAGATGTGTGAGGAAGGTTTAGAAGTGTCAAGTGACTTGACTATTTCCTATGACTAGTTGGAAAAGATGGAAAAAATTATCTATTAGCTTCCAGTTTCTCTGTTTGGTTTTTCTGTTTGTTTTTTTAATGCTCAATAGCTGTGTTGATGGAGGAGCTGAGATTTATAGATTATTTGGAGCCTGCCAGTGCAGCAAAGCCATGTGCACATGGTACAAAATATGCAACACTGCATACTAGTGGGTTTTGTATTTCGGTGGGACCAGTCTGTGCTTCAAACATGTCATTATCTTTCAGAAGGAAGTTTCCTTCTACTCCTGAATCAACTCACATTGTTAATGTGCTCATCAGCGAACTCAGAAGGATACACAGACAGCTGTGAGGGATCTAATTAGCATTTGCCTACAAAAGAAGAAATTACAATCTACTGTACTATTTAATCTGTCAGTGAAGGTCTGGATTAGAAACGGGTTCAATATTTCTCTGTAGATTTTACTCTGTTCTAATATAATAGAATCGTAGTCATTAGAGGTGAAGAAAACCTATTAATTTATCTTGTCCATCTAGCATTGCTGCTACTTTTACCCTTTGGATGACCCTGAG
>VWZK01004623.1:32788-44703 GCA_013396935.1 Baryphthengus martii | reverse complement strand
ATTTCTGTGTTATAACTGCTCTCTAATGTGTAGAAGAAAACTGTTGTGAAGCACAGAGTAGTTTGAAAAGAAGTAGCTTTTTCAGATTAATCCAAATGTTCAGAGACCTTCTTTCTGAAAAAAATAGGAACAAGCAACAAATTGTTTGGATCAGAGAGAGCGGTTGTGTTGACAGCAGACATATGAATGATACTGTTTTTACAGATGGACTGGTGAGAATCAAATTGAAGCTATTGATCTGTATTTGTGTAGGATCCTGCTAAACAGAAAGCTTTGAGGGCTTTGACATTAGCAGCATGGGTCATTTTACCAACTAGGAAAGGCAACACGCTCTGCTTCTGTCGTGCATGCTCCATTGCTAGTGCAACAGGAGATGCCTAGTCTTCAAAAAATGTCAAGAGCCCTTCTGTAGAGATGGGGATAATCCTTTTCAGAAATAATTAAAAGCCTTTCCTCTTCCCTCAACAGGCACACGCACAAAAGATATCTCTTTTGAGACAATACATCAGCAGGCAGGAAGAAAATCTAAGTTAACTTTTTAACTTCATTAGCTTTGCATCTTCTGTGCAGTGGAGACTGAATGTAGACCGAAAAGAGTAGGAGATAACAGGTCTCAAATTGATGAGTGCCTTTGGAAGAGCATAAAGAGAAACACAGATCTTGCTTAAGGAGGGCAATTTTGGCTCTTCCCTCTGTAGAGCCTGTATTGCAGTTTCTCATTAGTGACCTGAAGAAGAGAAAACTCCAGGGAGACCTTATAGCAGCCTTCCAGTACCTAAAGGGAACCTACAGGAAAGATGGGAAGGGACTCAGGGACTGTAGTGATAGAATGAAGGGTAATGGTTCCAAACTGAAAGAGCATGGATTTAGATTAGATATTAGAAAGAAATTCTTCCCAGTGAGGGTGGTGAGACAGTGGAACAGATTGCCCAGAGAAGTCGTGGATGTTCCATCCCTGGAAATGTTCAAGGCCAGGTTGGATGGGGCTTTGAGCAGGTTGGTCTAGTGGGAGGTGTCCCTGCCTGTGGTAGGGAGTTGGAACTAGATAATTTTTAAAATCACTTCAACTCAAACCATTCTATGACTCTTTGCTTCTATAACCAATCTCCTTGGGAATCTGAGCTGGTAGAAGTGAACAAAGAGCTTTTTTTTTGTCGTCATAGTTCCTAGTGGGCCTGGGCCCGCCACCAGCCCTACCCACTGAGGGCACGTAATTGCAGCCAGCAGGCAGCATGAAAGTGTAGCAAGTGTGAAAAGAAATACTTAAGGTTAGCTCTCTTTTTTCTGGTTGTTGGTTTGGTTTTTTTTTCTTTGTAAGTATATGGTTCATGAAATTCATTTGTTGTTACAGGAAGGATGGTTTTATCAGCTGAAACATATTTCTTTCTTGTTTGCTTTGATATTATCAAACTTATGTAGAGGGATCGTGTTTCAATATGACATCCATGGACCGATGCTAGATAAGGGCAAAGTATTTGTAGCTTCGTAATCAGTTTCCCCCATATGTAGAGTAACAGTTCCCTTATCGGAGAATGGAAAAGTAATCAAGGCATCTGATTTCAAAACTTGCAAATATATCCCATTTGCCTTCAAGTCACTAGGAGGAGGAAGGGTAGAATCTGTTAACCTTAACCAAACTTTATATCAAATTATTTAATCCCTGTGCTTCCATCTTCTGATGCTCTTACCTAGGAGAGCTGCAAGGTGAACTGAAGCAGTGTTTTCTTCATGGATGGATTATTCTTACTCATTTTTACTGTATCCCAAGGTTAAGTGGAGATGATAAGAAAAAAAGTCTACAGCTATAACATCTCCTCATGGACTGAAAAAAGTCTTTAAGGCTTTTATCCACTCAAACAAAATACAGTGAACTCCTAATTTATTTATTTTTTTTAAATTATTTTTACTATTTTGTTATTAGGAAAAAAAAAGATCATAAATGTTCAGTCTAGAAAAAATTAACTTCAGGAAGACAGCAACAGTCTACTGTAGCTACATTCATAGTTCTCTGTTGTTGTCAACAGACTTGTATTGCCAGAAAGGTCAGCAAAATACAGAGGAGCACTTATCCATTCCTCTTCTGTTTTTTTTTTCTACATGACTCTTGGAGATGATGTTCTCTTTCCATCTGATCTGAGCCATGGAAAAGACAACTTTAACCACTGGTGTTTGGTGAGAATGACAGTTGCAGTGGAGTTGCCAATGTAAGAATTTGCTGAAGATCAGCACAGATTTAACTGTCACTGAAAACAGTGCTAAATCTCTTTTAAAGAGGGGATATGGAAAGCTTTTCACAATTACTGTGTTCGCATACATTATTTAGAGGCTGTGGGTTAAACCTGTCAGATTCTTGCTCATTAGATTATTGCCAGTGATAGGGTATAATGGTGCTAAATGAAGTCTGTGTAGTAGACAGGCTGGAATTTACAGACCTCAACACCATGTCTTTGCCCTGGAGTATGGGCATACATTTACATATAGTATGGAAAGGTCTTAAACTAGGAGTGAAATAGATTTCAAGCCTTTGTAAAAGAGATATAATGAGAACCTAATGTGCATCAGAGTTGGCCCAATGGTAGAGAGGGTGGGAGAAAACACTGTTTGTGCTGGTATCGGATACCAGGAGAGAGGTCTCAACAGCCACAAGTAATTTTGTGTTCAGAACTGGATGAAGCTTGTGTAAGACTGTGTTTCCACACATTATACTGCAAATTGTTTTAAAAAAGTAAACAGCCTTTAACTATGGCGTGCAGCAGAACTCCATTAGAATGCCTTTTTAGCAAGGTTATGCATTTCCAGTAATTGCTGTGGTAATCCATATTTAGCATCTGCAGGATTACTTTTAATCAGCTTTGAGGATATGATTTGACACCATTCGTTTTATGCTTCAGCATTTAACCAGTAAGGCTGTAAAAAAAAAAAAAAAAAAAGGCAAAAAAATAAAAAAAACAAGCCGTCGTTTTGCTGACTTAATTTAAAGCCAATAACAGTAAAACTGAGGGTAAGAGGGAGGAGGGTTAATAGCAAAAAATGAGGAAAATGGCCATGTGCTGCTTTAAAAAAACCACTCATTGAATCAATAATTGTGAGAATTTGTTCTGCTGTAGCACTTTTCCTCCATAGATCTCAAGGCCCTTCTGCATTATGAGTCAAGATAAGAATGTTAGGGATTGGAAGAGACCTCTCATGCATTCTGCATATTTCTAGGTTTTTTATTTTTTCTGTGATTCTTAAATACATCACCTTTCTGTGCGTTGTATGTGTAGCTTCATTGCTGGAGCCTCCCTCCCATATGCCTTATTGCTTCTAATCATGTCCTAGGACCAAGTGAGTACATTCCTTTTGCTTGTGGGGTGGCTGACACTTTTACTAGAGATTCTTTCTCCAGGGGATGTGTTGGGGTTTTACCTAGGTAATGGATATTCGGAGGTAGCTTTGCAATCGGTTTGCAACCAAGTGGTCCTTACTTTGTGCCTGTCCATTGTGGGGTTTACTGTGTTTCCTTAGAGATGGAAATGTGTCTATGTCTTTCTGTACAGACTTGATCACAGCCGGTCCAGATCCCTGTCAGAGAATATATATGTTAATAATTACTATTTATCAGGAACTTGCTGTTTATTTCAGTGTTTCCTTTCTGTTTTGATGTCCACCCATGTGACAAGCTAGCCTTGATGATACTTGAGAGGGCATCAAGCAGAGCATTTGTTTCTGGGACTGCCCTCAGGGGATCTGGATCTGAAATTGACAGACTGAAGAGGTTGTTGGGATCATCTGTGGTGAGCTGCTGCAAAGCAGAAACCAAGCCCATCACCCTAATGCTCCATCACAGGAAAGAGTGACTGTTTGAATGAACCCTCTTAGCTTGATGTTGAATGGGAGGAGATAGTCCAGCAAAGTTTAAAAGCACCAGGCTGTGGAGGATTTACCCTCGTAGTAAATCTCCAGTTAGAAATTTGCTTCTTATTGCAGGTCCTTATCTTCTGCCTTTATACTTTGCCAAGACTGGCTGGCCTCACTGAGAGCTGGTAATGTGGGAAACAAAGTCGTCTGTGCCAGGCAGGTCTGGAGTCTTGAATTCAGGTCTTTGCTTTATTTACCAGGAAAATAAACTGTGCTGAGTCAGTCACACGCTTTCACAATGGTGAAGTGAGTCCTCGAGCCTCGCTATACACAAGATCAATGAATCGTGATAAAAAAAGCAGGGGGAAACTGAGTACTTCCAGGGTGCCTGTTTCTAAAATCACAGTGTTTGATAAAATATAAGTAGCGGTTTAGTCTATTTACAGGTCTATCCAAGATAAATTCCTAAGTGCAAATTCAAGTGGCCCCCTCCAAGGCTCTCCTGTCTGTTTAGCAAAAACGTAATTGAGTTTAATGATGAAAAGACAAGCACTGGATACAATATTCTCAAAATATGAAGTCTTTTTTATTGTCTTCAGCAAAGGCAATAAACCCATAACAGAGCAAGTATCCACACTGCACTTCAGCCAGCATGCCTCGACCCTTACTTGAAGGTCTGAGAAAAGAGTTAAAAGAATTAGTGACTATTTCATGCTATTCTTGTAACAAGATCATCTCCACTTGCAACAGGAACAGCAATATTCTCATTTTCCAGAGGCTGCTTTGTAGTCATTGGATGAAACAACTTTGTGATAACTGGAGCAGCCTGGGAGGGGGAATATGAAGTTGATTTTTAGCTTAAGGCATCAAGTCCAGCAAGCTATCCGCATACAGTGCTCTGTGAATCGAAAATTCGTAAGTATGAGGCAGACTCTGATTTTAGTTCACAGCCTCTGATTTTTATTAATGTTGTCAGTGTGTTACTGGAGAGGTACAAATGATTTGAAAGATATATATTCAAGGAGTTCTTGAATGTGACCTTATCTAAATTTCCTGTAATACTCAGGAAATGTCCTCCAAATTTGAATGTCTCCTTTCATACACATTGTTCCCCAGGCTTTTTTTCTCCCCCAGCCAATAAGTGAACAGCGTAGAGTGTTTTTTCTGCTCTACTCCTGAATGTCAGTCAATTGACTGAACCAAAGACAACAAGCATAGGACTCCAGTGCCTCTCAGGTGCTCCAGTGGTAAGTGCTAGTATCAGGTCCTGGGTAAATATATAGACCTGTTCTTGCTCCAGGTGAAATGAATAATACAACAGTCATTAATTTCACTTGCAGCCAGACTGTGCTTTAAACCAGACAATAAAAAAAAACAACTTCTAAGTTGGCAAAACCCATTGAGTAAGAAAGTGTTTTTCAGTAGCCAAGCCAAGATGACAAATTAAATGGGAGTTGAAAATGTGCCGGATCTCACCTGCGGCACTGGCAAGGTGCGGAGCCCTGCTGCCACCTCCCGTTGTGCGTCTGCCATGGTCTCCTCACAGAGACATGTGTGACCATGCGAGATCCTGCGTGATGGAAGGTACATAGCTGGGGACACCCTGCTTCACCTGGGGCCCTGGTGTGCCCGATGCTGTTCCCACTGCCCCAGCATTGTCATGGTGGGCTAGAGTTTAGCCTAGCTGCTGAGTCTGTCTTCAACACATTTGCGTGTCTCTCAGAGGGCTCTTCTTGCAAGACCTTGAGGCTCTGGTGGGCATACAGAGGTCTGCTGAAGAACAGGGGTGTGTAGGGTGGGAGCTGAAAGGTGGTGAATTTTTGCAACGGGGTAGAGCCTGGCTGGGAGTCTTCGGGACAACGACAAAGATCGGAAAGGTTTCTGAGTGCGCTTGCAGGGAATAGAGCAGGAGCTGTTGTACCTGGAGAGCCTCAGAGAGGGGAGAGGTTAAACAATACAAATATGTCAGCAGAGAACTAAGCCAGAACAGACATGTAAAAGATGGCCAAAGCCTGGAAGCTGGGAGACGGCAACGTGTGGTAGTTCTGCAGGATTTTAGAGTGGTTTATCTGGGGAAAACATGATTGAAATGTGAGATGATGGCCCAGGGAATGGTACAGCAGGCGGTACCGTCTTTGGGTACCACCCAAAGATGAGCGGGTACCATGGGCGGCTACCACGGGCGGCTACCACCACTGACATCTTTCTAGATGGATGCTAGTTTAACTCACTGCTGCAGTGCCACTGTGGCTGTGCCTGGGCTGGCCTGCAGCAGCTATACCGGTTGCAAAAGGGCGGTGAGGTGGCTCAGGAGGAACAGTGGAGCAGATCACATGGAGGGAAGGAGCCGTGTGTGGGCAGACTGCGTGGGGTGAGTTACAGTGAGGGTGAAAGACTGTGAACACCGTTTAGAACAAGACCAAAATCTTTTAAGGGCCTTCAGACTTCGACAAGCAACTTAAGCACAAGCTCAACTGTAAGAGGCATCAACAAAGACTGCAGACTGAGTTCCCTTTTCCAGGAAGTGCTGTTGTGATAGATTTGGCAGGCTAAAACCCTCACAGAGGAAAATGCCTCTTTTATAGTTTAAAAGCGAACTTCACATAAGTGAGAGCGAAGCCCAAGTGGTCTCGGTCTGTGCTGCTGGACTGGAGCCTTAAGTGCGGGCTGGTCACAAAAATGTCTGTTGCTCGGGTTTCAGTACTCGTTTTTCTCCAGGAAAACAGTGTATTTTTCATGCACAAGCCTGCATCTTCATTCATCAGTACTGCAGGGCTGTGCTGAGTTATCTGCATTGATCTGGTAAATGAAAGGCCCCTTGCTGGCAGCGAAGCACAAACTCTCTGAGCCCTGAAGCAAATTGGAACAAGGCAACTCAGACAAGCACAGGCAGTGTCCTGTTATATACAGATGTATGTTTATAACATAGTTCTGTGTGTGTATACAAGTGTTTGGTCAGAAAACATCCAATATTTACAGTCTCTCCCTGACTTTAAGATATTTTAGGTTGACTTTTTTTTTTAGCTTCCAGAAAATTGATATGGAGATACTATAGAGCAAATACGTGCATGCTCATGTATGTATGAAAATGTGACCTTTAGAAACCCTCAAAAGTGAATGACATTCTTAAACATGGACAAGTGGCCAAGAATAATGTTTGTATGTGGGGCTGAAAGCGTGCAGAATATAGTTTTCCATCAAATCATGGAAATTAGAGATAGAAAAGACCTATTAGATCATTCTGGCCATTCCCTTGGCACCAAGGTACAGGAGAGAAAGAAAAGAAGCAAAAAAACAAGAAACGCATAAAAACTATAAAATGTCCATTTTTGCAGAAATCTGAGTGCACACATAAGTCCTGCAATAGCCACTGTGCAGTATTTTGTTTAAGACTCGTCAAAACTGATATACAGATAGAAAAATAAATCGTTTGGAGCTTTTTTAAAATGCCTTGGGCTTTTCCTTTCTCACATAACAAGTTTTCCATAAACCTTAATGTTGAGACTTTTTATCTTGTTTCCAGTGCTGAGTGATTAAAAATAAAAGAGGGAGATAATTACCATGACACTGACACAGCATTTTATGTATTCAAAGAATTAAGTCATTCTTGTAGAGACCTTGTGAAATGGGTATGTAAATCTGCCTTACTGGCAAGTGCTTTATCAGTGCTAATGGATTTATCAAGGAGACTGTTGCCTTGCTTTGTCCATTCTCTAGAGACTTTGAAAACCCACCTGGATCTGTTCCTGAGTGGCCTGCCCTGGGTGATCCTGCTCTGGCAGGGGGGTTGGACTCGATGATCTCTAAAGATCACTTCCAACCACTAACATTCTATGATTCTATGAGGAAGATGAGGTAGAGGTGAAGTGACTACGAAGGCCAGCCAGTGAGCCAGTGGCTAAGCCAGAATAAAATTAAGGAATTTTGTTCAAGTTTTCCAATGTTTCGGGGTTGGACACTTTCCCGAGTAACTATGAAGGGAATAAGCGAAGACACCGTCTCTTTGTGACCACCGAAGCGAAGCAGTTCTGTAGGCTGAGCACACCTGTACTAACTGCTAAAGTCATTATGGTCTTCCCTAATTAAGATTGGCACTGTGCTTGATGCTAGTAATATATCCCTGCAACGGATTTTAGCATTAAACATTTTGAAGTGGCAGCTGAAAAGGTTTTAACAGTGTCCATTTCGGATTAAGGGTCTACGTTTTCTTGAAGGCCTTTTATTTCTTGGCTGATTTTGGTTGTTTCTGTAAAAGCAAAAAGTATGTTGGCAGTGCAACTATTGACTTTCAAAGAGAAAGATGAGGGTTTTTTTGGTAATCGTAATGATTTTATCCCATTTGCCTTCATTTAATTTGGAAATGGAAGCCATATCTTTAATGCTAATTAGGCAGCACAATACTTGGTCTTCCTGTCCTCGTGTAAACAACAATTAGCAATAATTTAGCAGTTGTACACTCTGGCTTCTTCTAAGCCATACCATTGTATACCATTCCAAATTCCTATGCAATAATTAGGATCATAAGCCAATCAGCACTAATTAAGAAGAAAATAAGTATAATAAGAAATGAAACAAAGCTAGTGATTTGTATCTGTTCAGTAGTTATTTTTCCCTCTGCAGTTTATCAAATACTTGTAATGCGTAGGAACTTCTTCTAATTGAAACTAATTATGAGGTTTCCCCTGCTACTTTGAGCCTCATGTTCAAATCCCACGTAGCTCATTAAATAAGTTACAAAGCTGGAATCTTTAGCACATATTGTAACTTGGTTCATGTTAATTAGCACCGTGTTTTGGAGGCAATAAGAGGCTGTTCAGCAGTGAACGCTACCTAAAGGGACATTAGATAGGGATTTTTGCAGCTCTGAGAGGCTACACAGAGACCTAAGCCAGGTGTTACCAGATATGGCTGAAATGTCACATATCTACCTCAAGACGGTGTGCTAAATGTGGTACTTCTGCAATTCAGACCGTTTTGACCCTATCTTAATGCCTGTTGTTATTCGGAGCAAGCATCTGGGGAAATGTAGGTACTTAAATATACCGTCATTACATCTGAAGGTCATTCCTGTCTACCGGTGACTGTGTCATAAAATGGCATACATTTTCCACCGCTGTTTTGGGTATCGTTAGCACCATTTCACTTTCAGGAGTGGGCAGTAATCTAGATGCCAGCATCTCTGCAGATCCCCGACCCTCTTAGCAGACTGAAATTGCTTCATGATGCTCAATGACGCTAAAAATATATATGACAGTGTGTGCTGTCTCCATTTAGTTGTATGCAGTAATTTAAAGGTAGGCAGTTGGTAAGTATTGAATACTATTGAAGATATGTGAAAGAAATCCACAGACCTGTAATTTTTTTGTGTCTTCTCGCTACAAATCCACTTCATCTTAAGCATTTTTCAGTGCAATCTTACGAGGCAGAGCTGCACGCTGATGTTATGTCAGGCTGCTGCCCTGCTGCTGCACTGCCGCTCTCGGTCTTCACGGACAAAGACACGCATGACCTGATCTTGTTGGGAAATCTCACATGCCCTGAAACCAAGCTGAATCGGAACAAATCACAGTCTGGTTTGTGCTTACGTGCTAGTCCCTTTCCAGCTGACGTTGTTTTGAGATCGCCAGTTAATTGACTTATTAATTAAAGTACCTTAAAAGTGGTGCGGTGACTCTAATATCTGGGATATTTTGTAGTTGCTGGATCTTCTTTGACTTCTTAGTTGTGTGTGTGTAGGTTATCGTCGGTGATCTCTCACCCCACCACCAGCCCCTGACTGCTTTTCTTGGGACTGTGAGTCTGGCCCAAAATCCCTGCACAGGCACAGGGTCACCTTCCTGAGGTGTTACCCATGCTTTCTTCCTGCCCGTGAAGATGGTATCTGGGCAGCTTGCAGATGGGATGGCCGTGGTTCAGGGTCCAGTCGTAACTGGAAATGAGAGATGGATCCCATTTTAGGCAAAGCGAGAACTGTGCTCCTGTAAATCAGGAGGAAAGAAGTGCCAGTGTCCGTTTTCCTCTCTACATCTTCAGAAAAATTGTTTTAATTGGATGACTATTATTGTCTGAAGTACTTTCTAAACAAGTACTGAGACAAAGATCACAAAGGATCATTGCATTCTTCTCAGATAAAAAAAAAACAACAAAACAGGCCCTGTGTAAATGATGAGACTCAGGAAAGGTGAACAATCCAAAATTAGTGAAAATATGTAAAACACCTCTTCTTGAAATCTAATGGTCACCAAGTGGAGATATTTCCAAGGACAGAATAACCATATTCATGAAGGCAATACACAAATCAATTATTTTTTTTTTTCTTCTTGCTGTGGGTGAGAGGACCAACACCCAACATACACAGCCTGCAGGTTTTTAGTGTGGGTAGATCAGATTCGCTTTATTAGAAAAGTTGTCTTCTGCCAGTGATGAAGGACGTAATCATTCACCTTAGACATAGACATTTACAAACAACTTAGTCCTTAAATGATTGTATCTTAGAGCACTGAACTGCTCCAGCACTTCTTCACGAAGTTGAATCTAGTGGTGCCAATGTCTCATTGCCCTGTTAACGTGTGACAGCCAAAAAGGTGTGGACATTGATGCGTTCCTCTGAACTGATCAGTGAGTCCAAGGACTTCCTTTTCTGAGGAGTTAAAATCTATTTTTAGTAAAAACCTTGGGTATTTTCCTGAATGTCGGAGAAGTAATGTGATGGGAGATGTCTCCAAGGGCTTCTTTGGTAACCTGCTTTCTCCTGATGCCGCTCTGCAAGGAGCAGAGGGAGCACAGCTGATGCTACCCTTTTAGTCACATCACGTTTTTTTGAGGAAGAAATAGTGTAAAACATCTCCAGCTGCCCAGTGTTGCTTTTCACTTTCAAGAACCTGGGGAAGATACATAAATGAAAAATAACTATAGCAGGCTCACCCTCTTCCCCTGGTTCTAGCTGGGAGCTCCAGTGTACATCAAAATTAACATACAGTACTCTGTAGTGCTTGTATATTTTCTGTAGCATGTCTCTATTAAAAAAAAAAAAAATTAAAAAGCAATGTTTTTCATGGGAATATATCAAAACAGTGTAATAACTGGAGCAGCTGGTCTTGCAGGAAACCTCCTAGGGCTTGCTGTTGGTCAAAAGTACCATTCTTCACAGTAGGGTTTTGGTTTTTTTTTAAATCTGAAAATAAAATGCCTTCCAATTAAGAATGTAAAAAATAAAATTGAAGCTTAATTTGGTGTTTCCAATAGAAAACATGTATGTCTAAAAAGAAGCAGAAGAAGCAGGAAACGAAGCTTAATGAAAAACAAAATACCTATTGCATTGTATCAGCCTATAAATAGCTTGCTCCTGAGTGACCTAAAAATGCACAAGTGAAAGTATCCAGTTTCTGTGTGTTTAAAATAGAAGAGTGGGCCCTGGTAAGAGCTTTGAGGACCTGATCTCAAATCCCATGCAGACACAGCGGAAGGTCACCATTGGTTTGATTACTCCTGAGCACTTCTAGCCGTGTCCTGATGGGAGTCTGAAGACCAAATGAGTCAGGGAGCCAAACTATGTGTTAAATCTCAGAGATAATTTAACCAATGGTGAACATAAAAGGAAGGGAAAGGGAAAGTGAAGGGAATTTAAACTGTGCAGTGACGGTATTGTGGAAAACAAAGCAAAACAGGGATCACCAGGATGTATTTTTCTTCTGATGGGATTTGTTTTCCATATAACTTTTAGTTGTTTCTAATTATGATCTGTAAAGAAGTGGTTATAACGACTGCAGATAGGAAAGGCTGGTGCTTTTCTCTCAGAGGCCCTTTGAGGTTCAATTCACTAAAAACTGTAAAATGTTTTGAGATCTTTGTCTGAAAGACTCGAAATAACAGAAATAAATTGTCACTCCTTTCTTCTGTGTGTTGTTACTGTTGAAACTGTTGGGTGAAAGCCTGGCAGATCTCCAAGGCAGTTCTGCTTTTTGCCTTGATCTGAGCTGGAAAGGGTTAAAATTATAGGGAATCTTACCTTCAGAAAAGTGGAGAGAGAAGGAGAAAGAGAAGGAAAGAAGCAAATGCAGAATAAAAGCCTCTTT
>VWZK01004623.1:9848-32414 GCA_013396935.1 Baryphthengus martii | reverse complement strand
ATCTTTATAATTATGTTTTAAGACCGTAAATGTTTCCAAAGGTAGTGCCAGATTTAAAATACTGGTTGTTATTACAATGTGTGGGTGGCTTTACCCTCTCTGCTCGCAGCCTCCAGCTTTTATCTGCCTTGCTTCAATCCTCCTGCTATAAGAGAGGAATCCAAAAAAATGAACTCATTTAGGGTAGAAGCAGCTTAACTCCTTTTATGATGATTATGATTATTTTAGTCTGGAGAGACTACCCTTTAGCAGGTAGGACTGAAAACGAAGGGAAAAGAAAGAAGGCTTTGAAAGCTTAAATTTTGATGCAATAAATCAATCAAGCAGGCAGCCCCTGTCTCCCAGGCGCATTTTCATCTCATTGCCCACCCCCGAGCCCTGTGCTCACCTGGAAGTTACTCCTGTTTCGTACTGACACAGAGGGGGTGAGAATTAGACCCTCGTTCTCTCCAATGTGTTTAGAGCAGAAAGACATTTTTTTGTGACTGCCGTGGCATATCCCAAACCCTGCCATCCTTTCCGCTGCTTATGGGGAGCATGAGGCAAATAACGCACGTCACAAGAGGCACAGGGAAGAGAGAGGGGATAACAGAGATGGCAGTGTCATCCTTCCCGGGGTGCCATAAAGTCGCAGCCTGCACAGATGCGAGGAAGGAGGGTGATGTACGCGCCGTTTATTAGGGCCGTGTTGCCGCTGGGTTGTGGCTATTTCATTTGCGTTGCATGTTTCTGCTGATGTCAGACGCCAGTGGTGGACGGTGGCGGTGCACACTGAAAACGCAGTGCTGCCCACGTGGACTCAAACCCAGAAACGCTGACACGGTCTTCCCAGCATCAGATGAGAAAGGTGGTTGAGGAAGGGGTCAGCACGGGCAGTGGTGTCATTCGTCCACAAGCATCTGCTTTAGGCTGGGCTGAGTTGCGCCTTAACCTGTGGGGCTGAGACATCTGGGCTTGTTCAGCCTTGAGAAGAGAAGGCTCAGGGGAGACCTTCTTACCATGTGTCAGTACTTGAGGGGTGGCCACCAAGAGGGAGGAGACTCCCTTTTTACAAGGAGTCCCATGGAGAAAACAAGGGGGAATGGCTGCAAGTTGTTCCAGGGGAGATTCCAGTTGAAGTTCAGAAGAAAGTTCTTTACAACGAGAACAACTAAACATTGGAATAGTCTCCCAAGGGAAGTGGTGGACTCCCCAACATTGGGCAGTTTTAAGACACAACTTGACAGGGTGCTGGGCCAGCTCAGTTAAAATTTTTACTTAAAAGGTTGTGCCAGATGATCCTTGAGGTCCCTTCCAACCTGGCATTCTATGATTCTCTGTGGCTATCATAACTTCTTTCTGCTACTGATAAAAAACACTTGCTTACGAAATCAGTGTTCCTGCTTGTAAGTAGCTGCGTTCAGTCTAGTAAGTCCCATTTTGCTCTCTGGGAAGGAGACGAGAAGAGGTACTTTCAAGGCAGGCTTGTCCTGCCTGGGTGATAAATGAGTTGTATCGGCAGGATGCTCTGAGAGCGGGTCACCAGAGCACTTTTTCAGCTTTTAGAGCTGAGCTGCCCCTCCCCTGACTGTCTCTGAGTGCTGGTAGAGCACGGAGAAAACTCATCGCACGCTCCGAGCGCTGTCCTTGGAGGTAGCAGGTTTGGGTCCCCCTGAGGCTGAGGATGGGTTATACTCTTATTTTCTGGTTTTCTGGGTAAGTGCTGTAATAATGGCAGTGGACTTCATCTGCATTCGTGGGGGAGCGGGCTCTGTCAGTGTGGGTGTCAGGCTTGGAAATGGAACAAGCTGCTGGAGAATGGGTTGGAGCCCAGGTGGACTTTCTTGCTCCCTGTTTTCTCCTGGCTATCTGTGAGAGGGAGATCACACTTCAGAGGTGCCTTTCTCTGCACCAGCCTTGTAATGTAGAGGGATCAGCTGATCTGTGAACACCATGTCCCACTCAGCATCTCTGAATGAGGGGGTCAGCATCACTGTATCAGCACGGCTTTCCTGACCCTTCCTCAGGGTTTCTCATGGAGGAGGATCTTACAGGAGGAACCAAGCATCAGTGAAGTATTGTCCTTGGAGAACCTCACTGTAGGAAGCGTGGGAACAGCGCGATTTGCCCCAGGAGCTGGGAAACTCTGGAGCTGCAGCAAAGCTCTCAGAACAGACAGAGACTTCCCATTCTTTTCTTTAGCTGTTAATGTGATTCTTTGTAATCATTACAGTTTCTTCTATATATTTGAGTGAATAGGGCAGTAAAAGTTTAGCATTATCTGTCTACCTGGTCTTTTGATTATCGGTGCTCATATATGACCTACTATCAACTCATTATTGGCATGGCACTGATCTGAACTTTGGGTTTACTGCTCTGTGAAAACACAGTAGCTACCCAGTAATGTGGTTATTTCAACAGACACCCTTTTTTTTTCTGTAAGATAAGAAGAGAGTTGTATCTGTTTAGTGCTATCATAAAGTTGTCTTAGTTTCTCAATAAAAAGGAGTCTCTACTTGCTGTTAAGCAGGGAGAGGGCAGCTTGGCTTTGAAACCAGGGTTTGGATACCCCGAACTTCTGTTTAATGAACTGGTTGCTTGCACTTTTGATGTACCTGTTGATCCTTTAAGCAACAGAACTTTACTGAAATAGGGATTTTTCCTAATACTTTAAAAATTCTGTCAAGTCAACAGCAAGGTTGTAATTCCAGGTCATTTTCTTCACCCGCCCCTCCTCTGCAGGACAACAAAGTGTTTGTGTTGCCTCAATCCTTCCTACTTCAAAGCCCTTTGAAACATGGCAATGTGGTTTGAATGTACATCTACGCAGTCCAGGTCTGTCTCTGACATTTTAACATTAGCTGTTTATGTTCCAACTAATTAGCTGTAACGTGCTGGACTGAGGTTAATATATCGAATATGTTACGACTCTTTCCCTCTGCTGAAGTAGGTGGCAATTCTCCATCAGTGACTTGAAATTGCAGGAGCTGTTTCTTCCCAACTTTTCTGGGGAAACAAATATTTACGCTAAAGACACTAGATTTTTGCTACTATGGATTATGGCTGGATTTGATTACATTTTCTGTCTCAAAAACTATCAGTGTATACCAAACATATGTAAGTAAGTTCTCAAGTGAGAGCAAAAGTGTTTGGGAAAGCCTGTGTGCCACCCAGACCAGAGGATGTAGTCTGGAAAGAAATCACGTGAAAGAAAAAAAAAACAAAAACAACCCTGAAGTCACAGAATCACAGAATCACAGAATGTTAGGGATTGGAAGGGACCTCAAAGGATCATCAAGTCCAATCCCCCTGTCAGAGCAGGAACCTAAATGACATCACACAGGAAGGTGTCCAGGCGGGTCTTGAATGTCTCCAGAGAAGGAGACCCCACAACCTCCCTGGGCAGCCTGTTCCAGTGCTAAGTCCATATTGTATCATTTAAGTCCTTTACGCACAAAATAGTCTGAAATCCTGCTGAGATCCCTGACTTGAGTTTGGGCTCTGAACCCCCTACTAGTCCACTAAAAATTGCAAAGACTGGGCAAAAGCATGCAGCTGTGCTGACGTTTAGAGATTCTCATGACTCGGGTTCTGGTTTAGCAGCATCTGTAAAATTATCAGCTTCAAGTTTGGTTTATCCGTAGGAACGGGGAGCCTGCTGAACACATGGGGTCTTAGCATAATATTAACACTTGTTTGCGGAGAGATCACACAGAGAGCTACATATGGTTGGGTTTAAGCTGTTCCCGGGGTGCTGAGGGCATTTCTGATGAGCTAGGGTTGGTATTAAGAACAGCGTGGTTCAGGATGCAGAGATGCTGTGAAATTTTGGAGTGTCACAGGCTGTTCGTTGGACTGCTTGTGAACCTACAGGCAATCCTGAGGGACCTGGCCATCTGCAGGAGCCTCAGGCTTTCTTCTGGTGCTGGCCTGCTTCTTTGTAGGTCTCCAGTCAGCAGAAATCATATGGCTGAGAAAAGAGGTTTTAACATTTTATCGTTTCCAGACAATAACATTGCCAACTGCCTAAGCGCTCCTCGTTGCAGATTTCCCCTGCATTGGTGGTGGGAGATGAGAAACCTGATGGCTTCCTCAGGATAGACTTCAGGAGGAGAGAAGAGCTCAAAGAGAGGGCAAAGCCACCCCTGCGGCTTTTCATTTCTAGGTTGGGATTAGAGGGTATTATTTGTCGCTCTGTCTCCCTTGATCCACCTGTCTGTTCTCATATCCACGTCTATCACATCGTCCATTTGAGCGGTCGTGGCAGTCCACTTTTAATGTATTTAAATTGCAGTAATATCACAGCCACAGTCTGTATGGCTTTATTGTCGGCTCTGTGGAGTTATGTCTGCATTTACGAGAAGTCAGGAGGAAACTGCAATGCGCTGCAACTCTAGGAGCCCAAAACTTGCTTGTTTGGAGGGAGACACCATTTGCCCTCTCTCTTTGGCCTCTCTTTGCAGGGCAGCAAATGCTTTTTCTCACTCCACCTTCGCTGAATCCCTAATGGATAAAGAGAGGACACAAAAGCACCTAATTTTATCCTTGAAAACCTTTTTGTTTTTTTTTTTCCCCTCTTGCACAAGAGCCAAGGACAATGTTTCCCTTCTGCCTGTCACATTTAGTTCATGCAGATTTACTTGATCTTTCTCAAAACCACAAAAGGATGAAAGACAAGACTGACAAGAAAACCTCAACAAAGCCTTCAGGGATGTCTTTATGCCTTTTTTTTTTTTTTTTTTTCCTTTCCTCCTGTTAATTTCCCAGAGAATAGCCCCTCACTTTCTCAGAGGGAAGGTGCAATAGCTGTCCTTACCCCACGTGACTTAGGGCTTCTATGAAACAGGTGCCATAGGCACGGTGCCAATGCAGCCGCCTCCAATGTGTGCGCATCGCCGTTGGCAAATGTTTCTTGACCAGGTCAGCTGGCAGATCCATTTGCCACGTTGCACTGGATAAATTACAGGCTCTGGCCCTCGGTCCCATGGAATATGTCAGGATGCTGTGCATGTGTTGTCTCTCTAATCCCCCTTCCCTCTCAGGCTACATGTAGCCCTGATGTCTTTGTTTAAAACCTTAGTGACATAATATTTATAATTAAACCCTTTCATCTATCCCCATCACTATCAGAGGAAGGTAACATTTGGGGAGGGGGCAGTAGCTTTTTTTAATTTTTAATTATTGCTATGTCCCCAACATAAATTAGCCACTTAATTGGGCAAATAGCAAGGGGGCAAACTTCTGAAGGGCAGGTAGCACATCGGCTCCAGATCGGATAAAAAATGGAGCTGAGCTTCTGCCAGTTGCCTTGTCAAGGCCAGTAAGGGGAATTGGGGCCAGTTTTCTTAAAACCAACAGAGCTTGCGTTGACGAAAAGAGGCACAGAGACTGAAAAGAGGTCAGTGAGTAATGCCTGTTGGAGCCAGGACGAGGGAATAACAGCCGCGAGTGCCTGCAGAGGAAGACAAACAGCAGTGGTACTGTGGGCTACGCGACGATATTGCTAAACCGTTTTCAGCACAAACCTTCCTAAAAGGCTGTCGCTCTGAACAGGGCAATGCCAGAGCCAGCCCGTTCCTCCCGCTTCCTCCAGCATCTCCCCAGTTGCAGAAGTATGTCTGTTGTCGCTGCAGCAAGCGCCGCGCCGCTTGAGAAGAGATGTTTGTGGTGTTATAATTAAAACTATTAGTCTGATACACGACCAATAGCTAGATAATTTAGGTCTTCGTGTATGTACAGCCCGGAAGGGTGCTGATCATGGCTGTGGAGGGCTCTTTCCACAGCTGGGTCTTACTGTACAATGCTAAAGAACATAAAAGAGGCTGTGTAGCACGTTCACTTACAGCAAAGTGTCGTGTTCAGCCCTACTTAGGGGACTTGTTCGTCTGCCCTTGTAAGTAATGACAAGCCCATGGCAGAAGGACTGGGGAGATGATGCCTCAGAAACATTTTTCAGACAAGTGTAAATTCTGCCTCGGCACCAGATTTTAATAATCCGTAGTTTTTATGTTGTGTATACACGTGTGTGTATTTACATACGTATAGCCGTCTCTCTATATATCTCAACAAAAATAACCTTTCCAAAGTGTTGCCTTGCTCACCCCGTCGAGGGTCCGTTAACAGCCCTTTTCTGCAGGTGCTTGACTGCTTCAGAAAAGCTCTTCTTTCAAATTAGGCACCCACATCATTGTCTTTCCCACATCAGAAGACGTTTTTTAAGCCCTTCCCTTCAGTAACCGAAACTAAATTAATCTAATATCAGGAGAGGCTCGTACAAGGAAAACCTATCAGACA
The DNA here is from genome assembly GCA_013396935.1 of Baryphthengus martii. Lineage (NCBI taxonomy): Eukaryota > Metazoa > Chordata > Aves > Coraciiformes > Momotidae > Baryphthengus > Baryphthengus martii. Next base: position 26,141 of record VWZK01004623.1, on the reverse strand, counting down.
CTGAAATAGTGTCCCCCAGGGAAGTTGGGGAAGCCCAGTCGTTTGAGGCTGAATGGATCGACCTATTCTGGGACATCTGGAATGATGGGCTAGCTGAGCTAATGTGGCTTTTCCATTTCTAATATATCTGAACTGAACTTGGACTGTTGAGACCCACCAACGCAGGCAGATACTCTTTCAAGGAACACACCAGAAAATGAGGAACAGCATTTTTGGTAGGCAGACAAGTCATAACCACAGGATCCCTGGACATTCGGTTGTGGCTTTTTGTCTTCTTCCCTCTCCAACTTCTGTGCTAAGACACTTTGCTCTCCAAAAGTAGTAAGGGCTCAGACCTCCTATTTCTTAACTGATGTCATCTTGTTTGGGAACTTGGGAAACAGTTAAAGATAGAAAAGAAGAGACCATGGAAGGAACAGCAAAGAAAAAAAGTGCTGGAAGGTCAATGTGTGACTTTTTGTGGTGCAGGTCTTAAGTAAATGACAAATATCACTCCAAGCAGGAAACATAAACTTTGAGTTGGAAACAAGGATATTAATGTTCAGACATAACTTGTTTTTTCCTCCCGCTTGTCATGGTCTATGAAGTCTAAGTCAATGAAGTTTTACTTAGTTTTTGTGGTGATTGTTGAGTATATGAATGATTCGAAGCCTAAGTGTGTGTACACACACACATATATGTTTATTTTCTTTTACTTTTCAGTTTCTGCAACCCAAATTCTTTGAGGAATCTCTCTTGCAGTAGTTTCCACTCTGAAAGTTGGGCTTTGAGAATAAACAGGCTATACAAATTGTGTCAAGTTTGCTTCAGGGATGAGATGGGCTCCTTCTAGGGGAAAAAAAAAATAAAATAAAAAAAAAAATAAAAAAGGTGCTAAAGGTTTGCTACAGTAACCCAGTACACTGACATTCCCCCATCAAAAGTTGCATTTTGAGCAGAGATCTGGTGTTAGAGATGTGGTATATTATCCCTTCTACACAAGTCAGACAGTGATTGCAGGAATGATACAGAGTGAGAAAGCTGTTCTTAAGGGGGAAAGCAACTTTTCAGTAGACTAGAAGCTGCTTTATCCTTAGCAATGTGTAACGCTGGTCGCAGCCGCCCTTCTCTACCTCATTTCCTATAGGGCAAAAGAGCAAAGGGATGTGAAGTGTGGGAAATGAACTGAAAGCCTCAGTAATTGCTCCCTTTGGAGATGAACACAGACCAGGTCAGTCCTGGAGTGTGATTTTGCTGTAAGGAACAAAATCCAGGCTGGAGGAGAAGGATAGTCCCTAGAAAGTCTTTGGGGGAGAGTAATAAGGTGTTCATCTAAGGGTTTTTTAACTACATTTTAGTTCAAGGGATGGTATCTGACACAATGAAGAAAACTAGCAATGCACCAATGTGTGAAAGCCCATTTTTTGAGCTTTCAAGCTTAAAAATGAGTCTGTACATACCTTCTTTGCAAACCTGTGTAGTTTAAATAGCACAACCTCCATTTTGTCTAACGTAGCATCTGATCCTTCGTGGACAGTTTTTCTAACTTTCTGACCTTTGTAAACTGATTTTGTGAGAGACACTTGTTGTGCTTATTTAGCAGTGCAGTCAGTATTATCTCCTTACGCCACCACTTAAACTAATACCTCTCCAACCCCTCTGTCTCCTCCCGAGTGCAGAAGCGCAGGACTTGTCTTCCCAGCATCTGCCAACAAGATGATGCACAGAGGATGCTGTGCTTGAAGGGATTGAGGCCCATCCTACAGGCTCAGCCATGCTGCTTCCCTCCTATAGGAGGCTATGGGGGCTGTCAGACCCCCCTAAATGCTTCTAACACTCTCAGACAACAGCAGTTTGGGGAATTACTCAATTTTTTTTTCTTTAAAGAAGGCAGTTTCCATTGAATTCAACTTGTTAATTCATGCATTTCCAGGATGCAGTGTTTTTTGTTACCCCCATCACAAGTAATTATTTTGTTTTATTTAAAAACATCTGACATGCATTCATCACTCATTTTGAGATGTTTCCACTTTTAAGAAAAATTGTAGTGCAGTAAAATTAGAAGATATTAAGGCTGCAGTAGCTGGCAGTATTTGTTCGCGTGGCTTTTCTCTTTCCATGTCCATCTGCATGCTGCTCAGAATAGGATGCTCAGATTACCACTCAGACTTCTCTTACAATCTTTGTCCCTTTGTTTTTAATACAGCAACATTCAGGCAAGCAAATAAGCAAATTCTCTTGTGTCTCTTTTTTTTTTGTATGTAGCCACAGCTCCTCTGTTTTTGACTGTGTTATTTGTTGTTCTTGTGAGTTTGTTGGATGCCTCTTCCCAGGGAAAGTTGAAGGCTGTCATTTTTTAACAAAAAGAAAAAATCATTGGGTCTGTTAGGAGAGATTTAACAAGAAGCTTAGGTCTTTAGGTAGTAATTAATATTTCCTAGCCCATAAGGTGATCTCCTTCTGTACTCATCTATTAACTCTTCTACACAAACCCAAATTCTTTTGTTTTTTTGTTGTTTGGGTTTTTTTTTCTGTATGTTTAACTTATCACATGCTTAGTAAAGTGAAGCCCGTGAAAAACGCCACAAGAGAGTGAGGGTTGTGACTTGAATTGTTAGAGATTCAATAGATCCTGTATCTTCCCCAGAATCTGTGTCAAGTCAACACTCTAGGTCGCCACAGTGATTCCCACTGAGACTAATGTACCATTTTCTGTGAAGGTCTCGTTCAGTAGTACAGACTAAGGAGTGCTTCCGTTGGGATGAGAGAGGCTAGTGACAAGTGGATAGGTCAGTAATTACAGTCCATGGAGAGGAGTCAACGGAATCTCCATCCTGAGATACATATCTCCAAAGCCTGAGTCAGAAGCTCTGGCTGTTACCCATCTAGCATTCAGACACTTTCAATTAGTTGATATTAATCTACCTAAATGTACCAGCCAAAGCACAGATCCTTTCTGCTTGGACTAGATGAGTTGCTGCCTTTGCGGAGAGGGACCACAGTCACCGGCTTTATCCGTGCCCATCACAGCCTAAGCCACCTTTTTCAAGCCAACATGTTAGGATCACAGCCCATCCCAAACTGCTGCCATAGCGGTGTTGGGGGTGTGTGCTGCACAGCTGCTGTACGCCTCACACCCACGCTGGGGTGGCTGACCAAAGTGAACCAAGTATTTCAAACTCTGAAATGAAGGAGGCAATGGAAACGCAAATTCTTGCTGTCGTGATGAAGATCTGAGATGTTGTGCAAGAGCATTTCCTTTTCGAGTCTCATTCTGTAGGATCCCTCCCTGTCTTCCCCATAGTCCGTAAAGCGGATTTGTTTGTGGCGTGCATACAGTAATGTGCTTATAGAGAACACAGAGGTCTAAGCAGCTTTCGTCGGTGGCCTTTGACTCACTGAAATTTGCCCTGGGAAGCATTGCAGTGGTGGCTGATCTACTCCATCCCCCCTCCCGGTGCTGTGTATTTCCCATATCATATTCCTCTATATTCTTTATGGCAGATGTGCAAAGAGGGTGGTAATAGAAGCCCATTTGTACGACTAAGAGTTCATTGCCTCTACTCCAAAACACTGAAAAACTAACATTCAGTAATTCTGCCTTGCAAGACGTCGTTATTTTCATAACACTTCAAACGAGCAGCAGAAATACCGAGCAGCCTCTGGGCAGGGAAAATTAGCAAGGCCAGTGTCCTGCCTGCAACTGGAAGCCTCTTGAAAACAAGAGTGGGCTTGAAACTGGAGGCCTTGGGAATCAAAAGGTGATTGTTTGCATGTGTGGGCCACAAAGTGCCACCGCAGTTGAAGGTCAGTTGGTCTTACAGTTACAAAATGCATTTTTCGGAGGCCTGTAACATGCCTGTTTCTATTTGCAGGCGGCAAATAGCGTACCACACAAGTGGTCTGCGAGCTTTTGTTTTTCCTTAAAGGAAAATATATGTGATGAGGGAGGAAGGAATTAGCAGAGAGCTGGCACTGCATTTCCAGACCCATGCTTTTATTTTTAAACTGTGCTCGCTAAAGTCCTGCTTAGCCTTAATAAATATGTTTCTCTGGCCAAATCTTTGATGTCACGCCTGGAGATTTAGCTTCACGTCTTTCCCTCCATTTAGTGGAAATCTTTCAACTAAATATACATGCATCAAGCTGAAGAAGTAGATGTTTATTTTATTTTAGTCATTTAAGGCCCAATCCAAAGCACAGTGCAGTCAATAGAAATCCAGTCAAGGCTTTAGTGGACACTGGACCATGCCATCACGAAAAATGTCTTTATTAAATGCATTCCAGAAATCAGAGGACCAATATTTAGACAACATTTCCTTACCTACCCTAAATTCTTCCCTGTCAACGCAAACAAGGCTTTACGCTCTATATTTTGGATTGTTCTATTTTTTTTGTTAACATAATTTTTATGAAGCAAAGCTGACAAGGTAGATGTTCTGACCTTGAAGACTATGCAACAATGAAGACACTTTTAACAGTCTGCTAGGGGATCAGCAATATGCAGGTAGAGATGGATAGACACTGGCAACAAAGAGGTGCAGGTTCTAGGTGCCTAGTATGACAAGGGTAAATATCTTCCATTTTCTTCCCTTCTGCTATTTTTAATTTAGTGTATTTAGTGTATTTAGCATACTTGAGGATCAGGTTATTAAGATGATTATGAATGGCTGTTCCTTGCCTCTACGTAGAATGAACATCATGAATGCTGAAGGTCTGCAGGTTGAAGGAGCTGCTGAAGGTGGTTGTCTTCTGTGAATTAAATCCCTCCTTTATTCGCTGGTTTCTGTGCTACAATCTTATGTCAGCATCACCCCTAGGACCAGCTGAATGGCCCTTCAACTCCTCTGTGTCTTCTTCAGATTTGCTAATTACAAAAGGAGAGATGGTTTTGAGAATTAAACAGTCTGCCTTTATCTTGAAGATATTACTAGTGTAATGCAGAAAGTCTGCCTTTAGATATAGTGTATTCCTCCCCATTAAAACCTGAGAGAAATCATGATACAAAATCAATGAGATTGCTTAGTTTCAGTCACTGGAGATAAGGATCATGCTTCTCACCTCTGAGGGTACTGCGTAGCCACGTTTGTTAATATATAGAAAAATGTTTTGCACTGCTCAAGCAAAAGGCACTGTGAGACACATGCAAAGCTATTACTAAACTTCAGGATTCGGATTAAACAGGAGCTCGATCTGCTCCACCATTGGGTGCTGTTTCTCAAAACCAAGCTCCAAGCAGTGAAGTTTTGCAAAGCAAACCTCAGCTCCATTTCTTGCCTCGCTACCTATGTCCGTGGCCATCATCAGAAGGAACTCCACTCTTGCATCTTTTTAATGAAGAAGGATTTCTTCACAACCCCTAAATACATCTAACAGGCATGGAGAGACCTGTAAAAGCTCAGTGCTCTGTCAGCCCTTCAGTGGCACGAGGAGGACACGCACTGAGAGTCTGTGATGCTGCCTTAGCTATTTGGTCTTTATTTATCCGAAGAAATTCTTCCATCAAAATCAAGCAGTAGTATTTCCTAGATCTGTTCTCTTCTTGTGTGCTAAAGCTCCTTCCCCTGCAACAAACAAGACTTCAGTAAGTCTTTGAAAAGGGCAGTTGAATATAATGACATGCAAATAAATCACATATAGAAGAACTGAGGAAAGCTAGAGATGTACACAAGTAATGAATAAGGCTTTTATTGTCTCCTTGTCGATCCAAAATAGTGAACAGCCTCAGCACATTTTCATTTAATAAGCATCATTTCTTCTTTAGAGCAAACAATTTTTTTTTTTCATCTTAGTATTACTTAGTATTTTTGCCAGACGCATAGCTGAGATTAGAAGTATTCTGCTCCTGTTACTAATAGGGGTATAACTGAGGCAGGAAAGTGTAGACTAGCACTTGCCGAAGTGGCTGCAATGTAAGTCACCAAAATGCTACGTTCTATCACCCAGGTTACCAAGGGCTGTGCTGTCGACTGCTCCCTAGGTTTTCACCAGAAAGCAGGGCAATTAGCATTCCCCAAAATCAGGCTGCTTATTTATTGCCTCATATCAGGAATAGGAGATGTATCACTTCACTCTGTTTGGTTTCTCAAGATGCTTTAGAAGCAGTGGTGTCTGTGTCCCACCTCCTAGTACGGTGTTTAACCTCTTTGAGCATCATCCAAAGCGGTAAGGAAGCAATAACTTTGTTAATTTGCATTCATTAGTGCAACCAATAATTGAATAGGGAAGTGTGGTTAAGTGAAAACCTGTCATCTCTCCACCCTTCCAGCCCTTGTGCCAGTGGGCTGTGCTCTTAATCCCAACACCAGTCTCACAGAGTCCACCACAGCCTTGCAAACCTGCCCTTTCCCTCCCATCTTGCCCGTCGTGTGGCTGGATCGAGCTGCGGGGCATCAGTATCAATCCCCCCTTCTCCTCCCACGCTGCCTGTATCCCACCCAGCCAAGCCATGAGACTCCTCCTCTCTGCACAGCATCTCCCCGGGGAGAGATACACATTGCCTGAGGAAGAAGGTGATCCAGGATGCAGAGAAAGCCTTGGAGGGCTGTTCAATCACCTTCTGTATTTTTGCAATACCCATCTACCCTCCTTTGCCCAAAAAAATCTGCCAAAAAAAATCAATGATTCTATTTGCTAACTTTCAGCTGATACTCTTTGCAAAATCAGTCGTGAGAAAACTCATTATCAACATGCCGTTTCTGATAGTTTCCCCACAGGAGCAGCAGGCTTGGAGCCTGCTCTGCCAGCACTTTAATCTTGCAGAATTGAACCCTGCAGGGTGCTGTGTGTTCTCTGAAATGTGCTGGAGCAAAACAATGTTGAGGGTGCTAAGGACCTGTCTGGAGGCATTCAGCACCTGGCAAGATCAAGCTACAAGTCATGCCTCTGCTTTCTCAAAAAAAAAATAAAAAAAATATTGCTTTTAGGGAGGAAAAAAAAAATAAAATCAAATCCCTCCCCAAAATATGTTATCTTTGAAAAACCAATCTGCCTTTGCAAGACAGGCTGTAATTGAATCCCAGCTGAATGCAGCTGCAATTGGGCTGAGGTGCCAGCGTCATGAACAGCATCTGGAAAACCACAGAGAACCGCAGAGTGGAGTTGCATAAGCTAAGGAGCTCTTTAAAATACACGCTTGCGCGAGTGCGCATGTGTGTGTGTATGTGAGTGTGTGTGTGTGTGCAGAAGTATAAACAAAAAAAGAGAAAACCAAACAGGCGATCTGAGGCCAGAATAGCAGCAGTGGAGAAAATGGCGGCTGAGCCCTCAGCCTCCCAAATCCTCTGACTCAACACGCATCCTGCAGCGCCCGGCGACGAAGACCCTCCTGCATCTTTGTTCTTCGTCATACACCGCTCCTAAGCGTCAGACCGAGACTGTTTACTTCTTCTCCCCATCTCTCCGAGGGATATGATTCACACGTTTTCAGATTTATTTGAGCAAAATGCAATAAATATGCTGCTTCAATTTTAACTGCTGGAATGTAGCCAGGGTTTTTAATGAATCTGGCCTGTGCGATTGAAGTGATCCAGGATCTCAAAAGCTCTGGGCACTGTTAGATTATACACACAGACATACGCACACATACATATCTTTCCCCCACCTCCCGTTCCCTTGGGGCTTTCTGAGTCACATGCGACTGCAGGTTTTTCAGATTCAGCTCTGGTTAAAATTAGCAAAAGCCTTTATTATTCAAGAAGAGGAAGGATTCCTATCACAGCTGCCGAGAACTGCCATATTTTTCTTGGATTTGCTGCACTGACCTATTATAATTTGGTTTTATCTGTTATTCTTTGTTTCCCTAAAAAAATGTAGCAAGGCTTGGTCCTGTCAACGCTGAATTTTAATTAACAGTTCATGAAGATCACTGCATTAATCTGTAGCTGGACTGCTAGGAATTTCTTTTTTTTTTTTAGTGTGCAATTGGCATCTCTAAGGCTTCAATCTTTTACAGTAATGTTTTGTTACAAGTTGCTGTCAGATCTCTGCTGAGCGAGGCACTAGTTTTGCAAGCTGGAACAAAAGATGTATTTCATGCAGCTGTAAACACCTTGGGTTTAGTTATCAGAGCAGGTGGCAAAGGGCTTTTGCACCAAATCCGAACATATATAACTCAAGTGTGGTTATATGAAGTCAACAGCCGGCTTCATTCAGTTCACCACCTGCATGCATTTAAGAGGAAAAGAAGATCAGGAAAATGAGTTAAAACATAGTAAATATGGCCCATATCATAGAATTATAGAATCATAGAATGGTTTGGGTTGGAAAGGACCTTTCAAGGTCATCTAGTCCAACCTGCCTCCAGGGAGCAGAGACATCTGCAACTAAAGCAGGTTGCTCAGAGCCCCAGGCAACCTCCCCTGGAATGGGGACAGGGATGGGGCAGCGACCACCTCACTGGGAAACCTGGGCCAGGGTCTCACCACCCCCAGTGTAACGTGTGTTCCTTCTCTCCACTCTAAATCCTCCCTCTATTAGTTTAAAACCATCACTTCTTGTCCTGTCCCAACAGGCCCTGCTCAAAAGTCTGTCCTCATCTTTCTGACAGGAACCTTGAAGCCCCCAGAAGGTCTCCCTGGAGCCTTCTCTTCTCCAGGCTGACCAAGCCCAACTCTCCCAGTCTGGCCTCCCAGTAGAGGGTTCCAGCCCTCCCAGCATTGCTGGGGCTCCTCTGGCCCTGCTTCAACAGCTCCCTGTCTCTCCTGGGATGAGAGAGGAGCTGGACCCAGCCTGCAGGGAGTTCTCCCCAGAGCCCTGAGAGCAGAGGGGCAGGATCCCCCCTGGCCCTGCTGCCCACGCTGCTGGGGATGCAGGACCCAGGGGGCCGGTGGCTTCTGGGCTGCAGGTGCACGGGGCTGGCTCCTCTCCAGCTTCTCACCGCCCAGCACCCCCAAGTCCTTCTCCGCTGGACTCTCTTCAGCCCTCCATCCCCAGCCTGGATTACTCTAACCTGGGTGCAGAACCTTGTTCTTGGTCTTGTTGAGCCTCCAGGAGATTCACACAGGCCCACTTCTCAAGCTTGTTGAGGTCCATCTAAATAGATCCTATTCCTCAGATGTGTGAACTGAACCACATGTCTTCATGTCATCTGCAGACTTGCTGAGGGTGCACTTGATCCCACTGTGTACATCATTGGTAAAGATATTAAACAGTATTGGTCCCAATACTGACCCCTGAGGGACACCAGTTTTCACTGATCTCCATCTGAACATCGAACTGTTGACCACTACCCTTTGGATGCAACCATCCAACTAATTCCCTATCCACCAGTCTGTCTACCCATCAAATCCATATCTCTCCTGTTTAGAGAGAAGGATGTTGTGGGGGACGTACAGGCCTTACAGAAGGCCTGTCAAATCAGCAGGAAGGTTTTGGCCAGATCCCAGGAGACAATGGCCCAAAATTGCCATGGCCTGTGGGAACAGGTCTGCCCTGGTAGAAACACAGTGTCACTGCTGGAGCTTCGCAGTTCCTAATGAGTCCAAACTGAAGTGGAGGCATATTGCCACATAGAAAAATTTGAGGATGTCAATTCTCCCCTGCCTCCATCTGCAGATAACGGGTTGAGCACTAAAATTCGTGAGGAAAATTTTGTTTTAGAAAGATGATAAAGAGAACAAGCGAAAGACAGGAAATTAAAATTTATGTAAACATAGTGGTTCCCAGAGCAACTATAAATGAGCCACATTGCATATATAGACGAAGGCATAAAAGTTAATACCATGTGCAGCAATACCATACACTACGTAGGTACCCCTGGGACCATGTTACATTTGCTGCGGGACCCATCATTTTGAATGATTTGACTTTTACGCTTTTTAAAATCTCAAACATAACATTGCGCTAATGCCAGGTGGGAATGGGGCACTGGCTGTTTATTTGTTTGTTTGCTTGAAAACAGTAAGGACCATTTGAAGAGAATGAGCCACGAGCCATATTTTTTTCTCATTGCCTACTGGAGACAAAACTTGCAAGCTTTGCTCTCCAAAGATTTCTGAATAGTTTTGTTGAGGAAGTATTTCTCCACACTGATTTAGCACTGGCAAAGTGAGATGACAGGAATGGAGAACAACTCTCCTGTTGAGATAGGGCAGCCTCTGCTCAAACGATGAGTTATAGCGCGACGTAAAGTACAAGGCTTTCCCCTAAGTAAATGTGGGAGCGCAGAAGGGATTGGCTTAGCCATTTAAGCTTCAGATCTGAAATACCTAACCTGCTTGGAAACATGCCTTTCAGCTTGCTCTTCTATTTTTCGCAAGTGGTTATCCTGAGTTTGATTCTCTGCTCCCTCATGCAGTTGTTGACATCCGTAACATGGGTGTAAAATGTCACCGGATCAGACGGCAGCCAGCGTTCACCTTGCATTTGTATTCATGACTGTACAAGGAAGAGGGCAGCAGCAGGTCAGGCCCACTGAGATCCACAGAGATTACTTTGTCGATGTGGGATGTTTATGTTCTGATGGGGTGTTTTATAATCGACTCTTAAAAACTGTGCCGCAGCCTATTTGTTCTGGTTTCATGGCAGAGCAGATTGGAACAGGCTTACTTCTTTGTTTTTCTGATTTTTTTTTAGGAAATGTATTGCATCTCCTTCCTTCATCTTTTTGCACAAAAATTTCCAGAATTTCCAAAATGTAAGGTGTTTGGTTTAGGATCAGGCCTGACAAGCGTTTCTGGGATTGTCAATTCTGCTCACCCACTGGTACATCTACTTAAGTGCTGGTGCTCTTCCAAGCCACACATCGGGGACTGTGCCTGGGAGCAAGTGCCCCTCCTTGCTGTTCTGCACCAGACCCATCTTCTTGACACAGCTTCTCCTCTGTAAGACCATAGTACCCACATTCATCCAACACAAGACCTCCTAATGGCACTCCCTCACTGTCCCCTGCCACAGTGGGTTGACCTTGGCCAACTGCCAGACACCCATCCAGCTGCTCTCTCACTCCCACTCTTCAACAGGACTGGGGGAGAAAATAAAGCAAAAACCTGGTGGGTTAAGGTATAGATAGCAACGGAAAAATGTAACAGGCAAATCTTGCACTAACATTTCCAGTCTGTGAAGGTGATGTGGTGAATGTATACGATCTCCAGGGAAGATGGGAGCTGCTGGGGGGAGTAGGTCCTGTACATGATCAAGGTGCACTGGTGCAATGAAACCAGGGCTCACACCCCTTGGTCATCAGTGCACCTGTTGACACCTTCATCTTCTGGTGGCCTCTTGTCCAGCTCCTTCCTGGCCATGCAAGGCCGGGACATGTGGTACTTACTACCTGGGAAGCTCAACCACCCATTTTTCCAGCCCCTGTGCTTCAGAGATGCAATGCTTGCACCAGGGAATTGGGCTGGGAACCAGGAGGGTGAAGCTGCATCCCTCACTGACCTGCTGTGTGGAGGTGGTGGTGAGATGCTTTGCCTGTGATTCATATGGCTGTACCTTGACTTCTGGAAGTTTAATGTCTTTATCTGAGCTAGCCAATCTAAACACCTCCAGGGGCAGTTCATTGTGCCCAAACACAGGCATCTAGCCCAGGTGGAGCGAGCTAACTTCTGGAGAGGTCTTATTCTCTTTGTTGGTCATTTGAGTCCTAAAATAACTTACCTTAGACTTTACTGAGTGAGTTGAAAATATTTTGAGTGTTACCATTTCCCATTCCATTTCTTGTTCTTACTACTTTTCCTTTCTCTGTTCAGTGACGTGACCTGTTTCTCACTTTTTATGTCTACTGTGACTTGTTCAGTGGGACTCCAGACTTCATTGAAGCCAAAAGCTTCATCTAATTAATAATAATAAAAGGGAGAATGATATACTCTTTGTGCAAAAATTTAATTTTTTTTTCTAATTCCTGTTCAGTTGAAGGAGCTCATTTCTCTTGAAATGCAATTGAAATGTCGTTAGTATTTTCATTAGCGTGATGACTGATGATACAAGGCAGGCAAGTAGATTTGGGGCCTAGGCTGATAAATTTTCATGACATTTTTGTAAGACTGTGCTAAACACTTCAGAAGTCACATGCCAAGTGATTCCAGATCATTAAAAAAAAAAACTGAATCCTTTTTTTTTTTCTCTGACTTCTGGAATGAGCAACAGCCGCACAGATATACAGAAATAGCACAGCAAGCCCTGAAAATGCCCAGCAGTCGCTAAACATTTCTTTTAGTCATTGACACAGTTAATCTTCATCAGTGAAGATGTTTTACTGATGCTTCTTTGGTGTTTTGTAGAAGGTTTTTTTTTTCCCATCTCTGAGGATTCACATCTTAGATGAAACAGCTCTCATGTTTGTGGGGAGGAGACAAATTCCTGTGGAGAAACCCAGCTTAAGACTTAACCATAACTTAGGCTGCCTTTAGAAGGTTTTTTTTGAGAGGTTGAGCTGGCTTTAAGTGATATATCTGTGTGTAAGCCCCCATGACGGTTTTGCTTCCAGAGACTTTTCCCATCACTAAATGAACACTGAAGAATGGATAAACAAGAGAGGAGAGGAAATGTTAAGCTTAGTTAGTTGTCTAATCATTCTGAGACTTTTTGCCCTCTTTGCTTTAAGTTTGCTTCAGACACAGATGAAGGGAACTGTGCACTTCAGGTGGCTTGTTCTTTTATATGTAGGATAGACTATTTATTTCATTGATTCCTTCTGTACATACTAGCAATTACAGAGCTGTGTCCCATGAGTTCCTGTATTTTTCTCTCACCTGCAACTTTGAAATACTGAGTTGCTGTTTTGGGGTTTTTTTTTTATGATTGTTATTCTTAATGCTCTGTTTACTAGGAGAAAGGAAAAAAAAATGTACTCACTTCTTTACAACATCAAGCAAAAGACCCTTGCTATGGAACAGAAAAAAAATACTTGTGATTTTCTTCCTGGGTAACAAATCCATCCTAAAGGATCGCAAGATATTTCCATGGTTTTAAATCTACTGCACATATATTCTGATGCCTTGCATTACTGTCGTTTTGCTTCCCATTCAGGGAAGAGTTGACAGGGCGTGTTTGTGCTGCTCCTTCACTGGTGACAAGGGGATATTTACAAGGATGAGGTATTTCCCTACCCACAAGAGACTTTGGGACAAGCGAAAATAAAGGCTCAGGACTCGATTCTTTTGCCCACACATAGTTGTCAACTGTCATTTGAGATGCCTAGGATATCCTGCCTGGCCTCCAGCTGCTCTTGCAGAAGGGCAGAGGTCTTGCCTGAAGCCCTTTATCATATCTGCCAGCCTCCCTTGGATGTTTCGAATACCTCAGGGCATTTCAAATACAACCAGGTGCCTGTATAGAGCTTACACTCCTGGCTCGGGGATGCACCATCCATGTTGGAGCCCCTCCATTTGAGTAGGAGGAATTTAAACCGGAGAGATTGTGATTTGGCCAAAGAGCTTTCAAGGGGAGGATGGGTCCTCTCACCCAAATCTGAGTGTCTACAGCATAAGATTGCTATGTGAGCTAGGTTTCTCAGCTTTCATTATAGTCAGAGAAAGTTTAGCCAGTACAGCCTGGAAAGTAAGTAATCTTGGACTAAAGTAGACCCCACTTTTTCAGATGAACAGCCACTCCACTCTTCTGACTGTGTTAATATGAACTCTATGGCCTGACATGTCAGTTTAGACACGTAGCACTTGTGTAGACACTCGGGTTGTGGCCACCTGATGTTAGATGAGGTGAACCCCCTCTTCCCCCTTAGTTATTAAAAAATACCCCACACCATCAGGAGGGTGTGAATACAAATCCATAGGTTTGTTTTCGAGCACAAAATTCAAAATACTGAATTCGATTGAGCTGTTTTTACTGGGCAGTTGTCCCAAGAGAAGAAGACGAGGCCTTAGTGCCTTTTCCTGCCCAAACTGCTAAATAAAATCCCTGTAGAATTCTTCCTCTCAGAAGTCTAATTTTTCTGCAAACTTCCAAGGCTAACTTTTGCAAACGATTGTCTGAAACTGGGAGCTATCTGTAGGTAAATCTATACCAGGACATGGAGTGCTGAGCAAATAAAGTACCAACTTAATTTCAAGCATAAATGTTGGAGAGCCTGTGTTTGGCAGTTTGCTCAAGTTCATTTTTTTTACCGCAGTTCAATGGCCTGACCAAAATCATGATCAGGGACAGAATTTTGGTAGATTCAGCCTCTGTTAAATCTTTCTTTTTAGATAACAAAATTCTGCCACCCTAGGAAAGCAATCATGATTAAAGAAAAGCTCTGCTTGGTTCATATTTGCTCCATCACGACACTCTGTCAGAGTGGATGCTTGAGGGGAACATAGTCCTACCCTGACACACCTTCCTGTATTTTGTCTGCCTGGTGCTGTAAAATAAGCATCTACGGCTACGAGGAGAGAACTTTATTGGTTGAAGAACCTGAAATATCCTATTTTGGCTCCAGTAAATGTGAAAACTGAAGACAGGCTTGCACCAAAGCTGTGTGGAAAAGCACTCTGCAGATTTGGAGTGGCTCAGGCGTAGATGTGCAGCTTTCGGGTTGATAGCATAACTCCAAATGTCAGCGGTTAAGAGCATTTAAGGTTTTCTCAGTATGTCTTTTATTCTGGTTCTTGTCAATCTGCTTTTCACACGTCTGTAATAAGCGATTTCCCTCCTCCAGCTTCTTTCCAATCTATTCTTTGTCTCCTATTTCCATCTATTTCCCTGTTTCATTCCACTTTGCACTCTTCACCTCTTTAACCTCTTCTTCATCAGTCAGATCCTTTCTTGTGTCTGTAGTCCACAGAGGCAGTCTCTGACCTTATTACATGTGGTCTCTCTGCCATCCTTCTTATACTGTTATAGGAAGCAGTCTCCAGCAAGAATTTTAATGAAAACCACTCTCAATAATATATTTCCTTCAGAATTTTCCTTTGAAAAATATGTGAAATCCAAGGATTTTACACACATGAGAGAAATGGCTTATCACTGAGGTTTTTAATAGGATCCCAGGGAAAGGATGAGCTTCAAGAAAAATCTTGGATTCTAGACCTGTCTGTTTGTTTGTTTTTTTCCTCATTTCAGGGTAACCCTGAGCTGTTAAAATAAAGACAGACATACACCGTTTGATCATTTTCAAATATTTCAGTTGTTTTCAGAATGACATTAGACTAGAGCAACAACTGAATTCCTATGTACGATAATGCCTGCTAACTATTAAACTTCTTTGTTACTGAGGTTAATTGGCAATAACACTTATGATCTTACCTATGCATCTGTTTAAATAGATTTCAGTTTTCATATTGCAGTCAATTATTGTGATTTTCAGAATTAAAGGTAAAATTACCCCTTATCTATTGATCTGAAATACAGAAAAGCAGAGAAAAGCAGAACGATATATGCACTCCCAGTGTGCATTATTTTTCATCTCTGGTGCTGATAAAGCAAACACTCATTTTAGTGATAAATCAGCATTAAAGTGGGATGAATGGACTCAGATATTAAAACAAAGACAGCATGAAACCTTCTAAAAATAAAAACACCTCTATTATAGTCTCCTAGATTGCAGAGTATATGGGGACTTCTATTAAGTGCTGGGATTTTACTTCAAATGCATGTCATGCTCAGAGTATTTCTCATTGCATGAACTGGGGCACAGCTTATTACAGATAAAGAAGAAAAATCAAATGAGTAGGCTGCCCAGTAGGGAGAATGCTAACTTAGAAGTCAGCAGTCTTGGATGCTTTTATCATCTCCGTGACTTTCAACCCATCCTCATCCCACCTCTCCCCAAGTGCCTGCCACCATGGCTTAGTCACCTTCACTTGTGGCTGTGGTGAGTAGAAAGGTGCGGACCCCAGTGGGGACCAGTTCAGGTGTTATTGGACTAAGTTAGGTGGTGGAGGTGCCCAGCTGGGTCTCTTGTTTTCCTTTTGTGTAACAGTATGGGCAGCTGGGTTCAAGCAACATCCCCAGTACTGTTTACTTTTTTAACACAGACATCACGACAGGACTGCTTAAACTGGTGTAATGCAAATATAATATTTCAGTTAGAAAGAAAAAAAAAAAAAATAAAGATCAGCTGAATGTGCATCTTACAGATACTGTCTTTGGCTGAATGTATACACAGGAAGAATGAAGCCTTACCATTTCTGGAGGGACATTGCATTGTTTTTTCTCAGGGGAGGTGTCTTAGTCAAACTTGTTCAGCAAGATTTTTTCTAATTATTTTGCTAACTTCTCTTAGATTTCATCACTTTTTGTACACTGGATATGCCTGAAAAATGACTCCATCATTATACCAGCCCAGCCCTTCTGCCTCATTTGTCCTCCCCCCACTAGCAACTTGACTCTTTTGCTCATGCTTCATGCCAGCACACTGCTACCAAAGCTGTC
>VWZK01004617.1:0-19647 GCA_013396935.1 Baryphthengus martii | reverse complement strand
TTTTTTTTTTTTTTTTTAAATTGGCACAAGTAGGCTTGAGATCAGAAGGCCTTGTCTGCCGTGGTGCGCTTCAGTACACAAGACCAGACAACTGCAGGGTAGGAAGAAGTGTTCTTGCTCTTCTGAGGTGGTGAGAAGAATATGCTGTTTACTGGACTGTTTACCTAGATTCCCAGATGTAGGGGAGAAAGGTAACAGGGGATGTGAGTAGCTTCATTTGCAAAAACTTTCTGAAAAGGTTCACCACGTGCAGCTTACTGCCGTGCTGTCGTGGAGTTTTGCTCAGGCAATGTGGCATCAGCTGCAACATAAACGTTGTGGTTTGTTTGCAACAAACGCTGAGGTTGTGCTCAGCCTCAATCTGTTTGTCCATGTCTGCATCTATAGCGTGATTGTCAAGGTGAGGAAGACCAACCCGAGAGTTTGCCTAGTAGTGGAAGGTGATTCTTTCTCAAAACTCGATGCTGGAGACCTCAATATATGTGAATGCTTTTTTATGTATAAAGCAAGATGTGCCTCAGTCAGCATGAGATGCATTTTGCCATCTAGGAGGACGTCAGTTGTTATTTTCTTTAATCACTCTGAACATGCAGAGAAAGCAGCACTGTAAATAAAGTTCAGCTGAATTGTGTATTTTATTATAGATTTATTCACATTATGTGTGAATTATACAGAATAATTTAATCCAGATCCATTCTTCCTTGACTCTTGAATTATTGTAAGAAGTTTTGAAGTAAATCTGATAAGTCATTCATAGCTATCTCAGAAAATGGGTATTTTAAGAATTAGTCATTTTGTGCAAGATGTTGAGTAAGTAAACAAAAGTATGTTTTTAAAGTCATCTTGAAATAACGTGGGACTTCTCCCAGTGCTAAAATGATACATGTGCACATTTCCTCGGTGTAAGAGAGACATGGACATGCTGGACAGAGTCCAGGAAAGGGCCATGATGATGATGGTGGGACTGGAGGATCTTTCCTGTGAGGAGCAGCTGAGAGAGCTGGGGTTGCTCAGCCTGGAGATGAGAAGGCTCAGGGGGAAACTCATGAATGTGTGCACATACCTGAAGGGAAGGTGCAAAGAGGGTGGAGCCAAACTCTGTTCAGTGGTGCCCCGTGACAGAGCAGAATAAATTATATTACTTTAATTAATTGTAGAAGTATTCTATAGCTTTACTATAAAATTATGAATGGATGTTGCTTAAATACCTTAATGATTTTTTGTTGCATGTGTACGTGGTTGTCCTTATCTAATTTCATTTCAGATCAGAATACCATGAGTTTAAGATTGTAATATTTTTGACTGAGAATTAACAGATGCTTTCAGTGTTAGTTGTTTATTTGGGGATTAATCAAGGTTTAAAATCAGACATGAGATTCTGTAAGACTAAGAAATGGGTCAGACTAAGTGAGAAATGTGCAGAAACAGACATGGGATGGGGCGGGGGGAGGGGGAATTTTCATGGTTCTGAATGTTGCTCAACTAGGTACAAAATAGTCAAATGTATGAAGAAATTATTTTTTGGCCATTTTAACCTATTTTAATTGTGCTGTGGTTCTGAGCTTTTGTGTGGAGAGGGTGGAAGAGGCAAAGAACTGTGAGAGAGCTAATACAAATAAAATTCTTACAGTGGAGAGGAAATTGATGTTAACGGCAACAGAGAAGATGTTATCACCAGCTATCCTTAAATGGCCAAATTCTTCTTTGTGGCTTCATTTCATTTTTTTTAAACGTTTGTTTTGCATTTACATTTCACAGTTCTCAACAAAATTAAGTGTGACCGAATTGATATTTCCAGCCTATTTTCCTTAGCCAGAGGAAATTCAATTAACAGCAAGGAAAGAGAAAAGAGATAACAAATAATTGTTACTCTTCTTTTTTAACTTTTTATCGTGTAGGTTTAGCTTCAGCACAACTAGATTTCACAGAAAGATATTGGATACTTAAGAGGCTTGTAAACAATATCTCCAGCTGATTTGGTGTTAAACAAATTGTGCAATGCGATTTTATAACTGTAAATGGGTCCTTTTGGTTAATTTATTGCAATGATGCTCCGTTTTTGCTTTACACATTTTTAAAGCTGTTATTTATGGTGTAAATATTTTCAACATCAGGGCTATGTTTAAGTCTTTATTTTTATAGATTAGCTTTGGTATCTTAGCATAACATCAATAATATGCAGTCCACTGCCTTTTAGCTTCTGGAAATGAAGCTTGAATGACTTAAAAAATAAACAATAGAACAGAAATGAGATCAGACATAGCATGAAAAAGGAGGAGGCTTTTCTTGGGTAAGGCAAGATGCAGAAAAATGAGAAAATAGCAAAGCCAAGATTCCTTGGGCTGAAGGGAAGACATCAAAACCATTTGTACATCAGTGTAATTACTTCATGACACAAATGATCTGCTTTAAAGAGTTGTGAGGAAATATTCTCATGTTTTATCACATCCTTTTTGGATGTTTGCTTTCTCAAGAATGTGTGCAGTCTGCAGCATGCTAGCGGAGAGTCTTGCCCACAGTCTATATGCTGGGTTTTAAATTCATGTACAATATGTCTTTATGCAGAAATACAGTCGGCATTCTCTTAAAAATGGACAAAATGGTTGCTGTGAATAAGTGAATCTGTACACACTGAAGGACAAGGGAGGGAGCAAAGAACACGTCAGGCAGTAAAGGCAGCACCCAAAGTTTGCAATTCTGATCCCACTGACAACAGTGGACTAGTGCTTTTAAAGCTTGCCCATGTTACGGAAGCAGACCTGTTATCATGTTGGACGGAGACCTCCATGTACACAGCTCTCTTCTTTCTCCCTTTCCCCCATACCATAGTTTCTATGGGAACGGTCTGAGTGCATGGGCTGGAAGTGAGATGTGGTGTACTCTCTGGTATGGTCTGCCATGCCTTCAGCCTCTTGAAGAGTATCTGCTCCACAGCTGCACCAAAGTTTTTATGGGGTTACTTGTTGTTTTTTGAAGTGAGGAAAGAAATCCTGTCAAGTTATCTGCAAAATCTTTGCAGACACTCAGGGATTAGTTGGTAGCTCATCCAGGATCATAGAATCCTAGAATGGCTTGAGTTGGAAGGGACCTTAAAGACCATGTAGTTCCAACTTCCACCTGCCATGAGCAGGGACACTCGCCAGTAGCTCAGGTTCCTCAGAGCCTCACCCAGCCTAGTCTTAAACACTTCCAGGGATGAGGCATCCACAACTTCTCTGGGCAACCTGTTTCAGTAGGGTAAAATTCTGGATATTCTTTAATTCAGGAATCTGAACCTCCAAATTAAGTTGCCAAGACCAAAGGAATTTTGCCATTTGATTAAGAGATGAAAAATTATTGCAAGTGACTGCCTTGTGACATAAATTTAGCAGCACGTGTAGAAGAAAAACAGACTGGAAAAAACGGACAAGTCCTGATTTCTTTTGAATTGATGAGAGTTTTGTCAGTACAATCAAGATCTTACCCAAAATACTCAATTTCTGAGAGGACTGCCAGCTAAGAAAAGACATATGCACCTCCTAGATGAACCTGTGTTTGCAGAATAGTGATACTTTATTTTCAAGAGATATGTTTTGATGGTAAGCATAAATAGGCGTTGCATCCACTTATTTTTCTTTCAAAGGCTGTTACATCTTAGAATTTACGGCACGTAAAGGTCTAGAAACATCTCATGTTATGTAGGACCTTGTTCTAGAGATAATGCCTTGGATTTCCAGTATTAATTGAAGATTGTCTGAATGGCAGATTTTTTATCCTTATTTCTATCAGTAATTTCCAGTGGGCAAGCATAATGTAATGGTATTGGCAGACTGCTAATTCCAAAGAAATTAAGAGTAGCGAACTAACCTTAAAAATGCATTTAATATATTACAGAGGGTAAAGCTTTTGAGAGGAAATCGTTGTTCCACTGTCAGAGGGGCAGGCAGACAGTGAGTCAGTAGGATTTTTAATCAGTTTAATTTGTGATCCTTTTAAAGGTCTGTTTTTGAGGGGTGCTTGTTTACTTAGATGCCTGAGGAAGCGATAGTGATGCTAAATAGCTTAGGCAGTATCTTGGAAATGTGTCTCTCTAGCATGGTGGGTGGTATCTGCTTGAGCAACATTACTTAGGTATGATTATCTAATTGCATGACATCTGCATTATATTTTGTTCCATGATAAGAGCAGGTTGGCTTTTTGGTTTTATTTAGCGTTTTATTGGGCGAGACACGGAGAAGAATGGTTATTTTGTTAGCTGCGCTGGAACGAAAGGAGGGAGGAAGAGAAAGCAATGGATTTAGAAACCAGTCTAAATATTTTATCCCTCCCCCCTGCCAAAGGAAGAAATGTGTGCACATTTTATGGAGTCTAAATGTGTTTGCTGGGAAATAAATGAATGTTGTTTTACGGAGATGAATGTGTTTTAATGAGAGCACTACCTAGGCAGAAATGTGTCGTGCGCTGAGTCATGGAAACTCGTCACTGCTATGGCAGTGATTCTCAGAGAGTGGGAATATCACAAGTAGGACAATTGCAATTATGTAGAGAGATTACCCCCCACACACCAGCTTTAGTTTCTTTTCAAATAGGTATTCTATGTCTTCCTGAAATAATGACAGATCATCCTTGTCCTAAATGTAATAACCAAGTTTCCCTTTTCTTTTTTTTTTTTCATGTGCACAGAGCACCTACATCTACACAGATTCATTTCTCTGTAGGTATTAGCTGTTTTTCTTCTTCCTTTCCACTGGGATTGGTTCTATTCTGTGCTGCCACGCTACTGAGGAGGATATTGGGGCACCACTGGGTAAAGGAAGGTGAATGTGTCAAATCCCTGGTTCACAGAGATCGCAGCTGTTCTAGTTGGGGGGTCTGAGTATTATTAAAAGCAGACAGATTTTGCACCACAGAGATGACCACAATTAAAATAGCGTGGAATTCCATGTGTAGTTGGTGTAAAGAGACAGAGAGTTTGGTTTCAACTATTTAAGTAAAGGAAATAACTTTTTCATTCACTTTATAGATTTAGCTTCCTAAAGCACCCAACCAGAAATTAAACGGAAGTCATCTGAATACTTCTCAATTCTTTGCAGCGCTGGTTGCCATAGTTAGACTAGTATTGGCCCTAGACTTGCCAACTTGTGGTGTCCCAAAGAGAAAGATCAAGGCTGGGAGTATTAAAAAAAAAAAAAATAAACCCAAGAAACTTAAAATTCTGCGGACTTCATTCCTTTACAGTGTTTATTTTTGTTGTTTGTTTTTTTGTTTTTAACCTTTCTTTCTTGCTCCTCTGTTTTGTCACTGTTTTGGAGTTAAGATCTCTGAAGACAGATCATCCTGGGAGCCATTGAGTTGACGGCCTCCACTCATGATAAGTGTAGAAAATTTTACGAATAGGTTAGATAAGCTGTTTATGAGAATGTGTGTAATCTTCCCTGCTCTTGGACAAGGAGATGCCTTAGGTGACCTCTGAAACTCCTTCCATCTTTCTTCCATGATTCTGTGATTTATGGAGGAGTGACTCATTTCTTTGTCCCTCCTGGCTGGGTGTAGAGCTCCTGATTCTTTTCAGTTTGCTGCGATTGCTACAGCAAATAGGACCTTACCTCACCTGTTACAGATCTGCGTTCCCTCCAGAGTAGTGGTAGAGCTGGCCATTGAGCACTAGGCTTTTGCAGAGCACGTTTACTTACTTTTTTCAAGAGAAAAGCAAATGGAAGAAGAATATAAGCAATTTAAACACAACTAGTTTCCTGGGAATTACCCATTGGTTACTCACTCGTAAAGATGTATTTTCATCAGTTTTCAGTTCTGTAGTGGAGCATTTTTAGCTGTCCTTGGGTGAGCCTCAACCAAGTTGCCATGTCTACGTGACGGCAAGCTGAGCTGTGTGAAGATACTAATTTGATCTGAAAATCGTCTGTGTTTGCCTGGTGTAGTGCTTGAGCTAATAAGCTTTCCTCTCATTTGGAGTTAGCTTTCTTATTTCTGCTTGGTGACACATTTATAGGGGATTGTGCTGTTCAACTCTCGACCTTAAGATGCCTTCATATTTTAGGGCTTTAGGCTTATTGACTCTAAAGAACAATATATATTTTTACAGTGTATCAAAAAGAAACTTCCGGATTTATTTGCCCTGTGATGTATGTCAGCTACCTTGTGGCATGTCCAGGCTCCCAAAGACTCTGATGATTCATTATGTTTAGGCAGCAGATCTATTTCAAAAGACCACAACATCAGACATACTCATTTTTAAAGGTCCATGCTTCCAAGAGCTCATATTTGTCCCTGTGGTGTAAATGACTTGCAGTCATAAGAGCTGTTTTGATGAGAACATAAGTTAACTTTCGGAATAAAATCAATATATTTTTTTGGAAGACACAACTCAGAGTTTAATTCCTTTTTTAATACAAGGACAAATATTGGTCTGAAACTATTTGTGTGTTCACACTTAGCACAGATAAATATTTTTGTGGTTTAAGCAGATCAACATATGAAAGTCTGATAGAATTTTATTTTGAAATGAGCAATTTTGGTCTTGTTTTTCTCTGTAATAAACATCCTGCAACACATTGGACTATTATTTAAAAAAATAAAAATAAATCCATAGTTACTATGGAGCCAAATTACCAGTTTGAAATAATTGCCAATTACTGTTTCTATAAGGAAACTAGACCCAAACGATTAGGAAATCCTATCTCCATAATTCTGAGAAGTGTTTCTAATTCCTAAATTCTGTATATAGCACTGTCAGTCCATTTTTAGACGAAATTATCTTGTTCCACTGGAAAAACAGATTTTTATCTAAAAGATTACATTACAGAAGTAGAATTGTAACAGTCCTCATGCAAAAAGAGTGGGTCTCCACAGGTTGTATTAATGACTGTCTTGATGTTTGTTGAGATTTGTAATTGACTATTAACAGTAGACCATTGCAATGATCTTTCTGCCAAAACGAACATCTGCTGACCTGTGAGTTGCATGAGAACCAGCTCTGTAAAACTCTGCACATGAGACTTCTAGCTTCATTGCTGTTTTCATGCAGAGTGGATTCAGTCCTTGCCTTGCACCCAGTGTTCAGTGAAGGTAGTTATGGCTGTTAATGGAGCGACCTTGCCCTTTTCTTCTCTATAGTTTCCAGAATTTACCCAGAAAAGTTTGTAACAACTTGAGCAGCTGGCCCGACTGCAGTTCCTTGAGTCAACTCTTTGCCACCTGTACCAAATTTGGGGAGTTTGATGGTATCTAGGAAATGTCCGTGCCAGCTGTAGGTGTACCTTCAGCTACACTGTAGGCATGCGTGTCTTTCCTAATGTTGTTTTCTAGGTATGACTGTAAGGTGGTGGAGGGTCAGACTTGGTACCTTTGTTAGGAAGCAAGGACAGTGTCTTATGTAAGCAGAGATCTCGTCAATGTTGAAAGCGTACACTGATGAATCCAAATCAGTTCCTTTAAAAGCTAATTGTGTTAATTGTAGATGCTCACAGGTTTGGATGTCAATTCTTAGTATATTCTTGCTCAGTGGCTGTGGCCCAGCAACATGCAGCCTGCTTTTGGTGAGTTAGTTCATTTGCTGTTCTTACTGATGACGTAATGCTAAACAGATCTTAGAGTTCTACTTATTTTGGCTATAGAATACCTTTAAAATCATCAGTCTATAATTCTCCTGTTTTGCATGTTGCTATCCCTTCTACTTTTGGATTTCTGGGATGACAAATGTATAGAAAACCCAGAAAAAGATTCCTCTGAGTAACTCAACTCTTTTTGTGATATACAGGTGGTCTGCTTGTACATGAGCAATTATTTACAGCCAAATTATGAAGGCAGTGGGTTGTTCCCATAATTTGAGGTAGCCTTGTACTCTTAAACTTTCCAAGGTTGAGAGATTTGAATGTAAAGTAAGTAGAACTTGCATTTAACAGACATCTATCTGTCATACTACAAATGTATACAAATGTCCCAGATGTGGCTGCTACTTAGACTGTCCCTTTGAAAAGTGTTCCTTTTGGTGTCCTTTCAAAACAGAGTGTGATTCTGATCTATGTTGTAATGTGGAGTATCACTGCCCATCAATGACAGCATCTCTGAATTTTAAGACCTATTGTTACCACTGGATGTGAGATAGACCTTGAGGGTGAAGAAGGCTGAAGAAACCTACCTGTGCTTGCAGACTTGCACAGTTGTACCAACAGATCTGTACCAGTAACAACCTCAGGCAGAGATGCAGGGCTTTGTAGCCAGACATGAGGTTGGAGTGCTGAGCTGGGTATTATGACAGTTTTACATGTTTTGCTACTGCCTCAGAAACATTTGAGGACAGGAGCAAGATGGAACTGAGCTCTAACACTGCTATTTTGCATTGATGCAGGCCAAAAATATGATTCATATTTACCTTTACAATGCTCTGGGAGGTGTGCCAGACCACAGTATCAAGCAGCCGTAAGCATCTCTTTTAATCCCATCCTACCAACATTTAGCCTCTCTTACTATTTTTTTTTTCGCAGTGAAGGAGTGAATGAATCGTCTGAGGAGCGAGATTTTCAACCATTATCTTTTTCTCTTCCACAGACAAACCTGGTTAGCTGTGTCAGGAAGAATTTCCAGATGCAAACATTAACAAGTTTTCATATTTCATGTAGTTTCCTGAGCAAAAGTCTTACTCTTCAATTTAATATTTCCTTGTCTTCACAATTCTTATTTTTGAGGACACAAAGGTGTGTATCTACTTTTTTGTTTATTTTCCTTTATTTTCCTTGTCAGTTCTTTGTGTTCTAGCAAAACTAGGTTGATGCTGCCAGCACAAAATAGGAAGGTGAATTGAAAGGTACCTATTGGGTTTGGCTGATCATCACGAGTTGATTTTCTAGTTGAAATTTCCCAATGATATTTTGTGTTAAAGATTTTTCTTCGGATGTGTGATACGGTCGGAATTGTGAAGGCAGTGTTTGTTAATAGCCTCTGTTGTCCTGTGCTGCTTCTGTCCAGTTTGCAGAAAGCATACAGGGTCAAAAGTTGCATCACAGGATTGTCATGCCATTTAAGACAACATATAATGCTCTCTTGTCTATCACAAGTACTTCCCTCTTACCTCTAAAGTGCTTCCACCCTTGCTGTTAGTGCTGCAAGCATCTTAGCTCACTGTAGTGCTTTCAAAATCCAGTATCAGCGGTCAATTGGTCACTACTTTAAAAAATGGCATTTCTAACACTGCTTCTGGCTTTTCATGAACACATTCTCAGAGGCACCTGATGTGCACATCCTAGTCTCAAAGGATAACACAAATAGGAACTATAGAGTCTTTGTTATGATACTGATTTTGAAAGGAAAATCTGCTCAAAAGGGAAAATACAAAGAACTGTTATATACCAAAGGTGGGTTTTTTTTTTTGTTTGTTTGCTGTTTTTTCCTTTCATACAGAGTGTGTGTGTGTACATATCCTCATCCCCGATCAATGAAGAAAAGTTATTGGCATTCCTGTCCACAGGTATGTGGTTATGTTGGTATGGGAATGTGTCACGGATTTGTGTGTACTTGTAATACAGGAAGAAACTTGCTTTTCATTTCAGTGCTAGAAAAACTTATTGATCACAGAATGAGTGAGATTTTAGAAGGTAATAGAAATCTGTAATACTGAATAATAAGGATAGACCAAAAAGATATTTATGAGATAAAGGAGAAGAACAGGCTTTCAAAAACAAAATATCTATTTTTTTTTTTTTCCCTTGCTAATTTCAAATGCCATCTAGATAAGTCTGATAATCCCCTTGGGCACACAATTGAATCGCTCATGCACCTAACTGCTTTCAAAATCTGGTCTGAAGCTAAAATCAAATACATTTGTTAAACCCAGAAGTTTTATCATTCAGCAGTGCTGAAATGTCTTCTACTAAGGCAATTTGCAAACAATGAAAACTGTTAATAGGTGCTTGCCTTCCCTTTCCTGGTAGTTTTAACAAGACTGGTTTTAGGAATGAGAGAAGAAGACATTGGTGTGAAGTTCCAGTCTGAGAGGTGTGACAAACTCATGGCAACAGGTGAGAGAGAGAAGGATCCAGCAGGAAGTAGTTGATTCTTTCTGGTCCACGGGGCAGCTTCTGTGAGTCTCACGAAGCACAAAGCGTGCTGCCTGCTAGCCCTGGCCTTGTTGCTTGTGTGGTCTGCCCTGCTCTCCACCAAGCTCCTCCTCTACTGTTCAGAAAGAAAGCTCTGCAGCTATTAGGTGATCCCAGCATGCTGGAGAGGAGGAGTGGGAAGTAATGATGAAGATTGGCCATGTCAGCTGTCAGAGAAGCAAATATGGAGGCAAATGCAGGATGCAGTCAGATAACGCTGGGAATAACACTGTGGAGAAGGATGATTCCTCAGTCACAACAGTGGGAGAACCAGACTGCTATAACATTACATTTGCAGCCTCAAGAATGAGGGCAAATAATTTTTCTAGTATAAGGGCTGTGGATTTCTGTAGAGTGGATTTCTGCAGAGAAATGACTACAGATTGTGACCTGGGCTTGTGTTGGCTGCCTAAAAGCCATTTCCTTCTGCTGCTGTTGTCGACAGAAGGAATAGATGCTGTATTATCCATTGGTCTGAGCCTGTCAGTCATTTCCTGTGGTCATATGTAGCCCTCTGCAGTGCCAAGTAAATATGAGCAGTATATTCTGTGCCTTTAATTTCAGTGAAAATGAGGAAACTGAACTACAGATAAAGTATTGCTTGAAATTCAAACTAGATCAACTTTATTGATCTAGGTAAAAACTGATGGTTAAGAACACAATTTACTTAGCCCTCTTGCAGATTCTCAGTGAATGACTTGAAACAGTTCTGACTTTATTGCTGATTTCTAAAATATTATTAGAGACAGAATAATGGCAGAAAAGCTTTTCGCATGTGTTCACTTTTTTTTTTTTTTTTTTTTTTTTAAATGAATTGCAGAATTCTGAAGCTTCAGCCTTACATGTAGTTTCAGGGTTGTAAAATTGTTTGGAAAGTTTTTCTGGAAATGTGTTGTTGGATATTTTTATTGGTGAGCACAGTGTGATGGACCACAAAGACACAAAAGTTGTTTCCATTTTTTTTTGAGGTTCCATTGTAGTGGGTAGTGTGTTTTCTTTTTACAAAACTGTTTGAATAACGCAAAAACCCATCCAAAATTTCCACCTACAAGTACCCAAAATATACAGAAGGCTTAGTTTAGGGTTTAGAGAGACATGTGCAGGGGAGTGCAAATTTACATAATGTCTTTTTGCAATTTAGAATGGTATCTCTAGATCCGCAGGTTAAATATGCTTTATTTTCTGAAGCTGTTAACTTTCTTCTGTCACCGAAATCACAAATGGATATTTGTTTAAACCGCTAAAGAATAACATTTTCTTTTTTTACAATCTTGTGTCAATGCTGTGCTTGCTCTTGTGACATCGTATTCTAATTGATCTTTTCCTTCTCCTACCCCTATTTTACAGACAAAAAAAAGTGAGAATAGAGAGAGAAATGTGTTCAGTGAGTAGTCAGAACTATGGAACAAGTCATTGGAAAGAAGAGGGAGAGAAAGGGGGATAAATGAACTAGACAGAGATGCAATTTTAAAATCTATTAAATACAGATGCAGCTGTGATGAAACCAAACGAAAAAGTATTTCTCTCACATGCGGGTTATCTTCACGTTAATTAACTACTTGCTTGTTGCCTAATATTCCTGACAGATGGAAAAGATGTGCCTGCAGTGCATTTTAATGAAGTAAGCATATAAAAGAAAGCTGCCAAACAGATGCCATACCAGAAAAAGGAAAAAAGAAAAAGAACAAAAAAAAAGACACATAGGACTAAAAGAGTTAAAGGTTCACTGTCTATGTGTGTTTTCATTGTTTGCACCAGGCTGTAACTGCACCTTTCGTGCATGTGACTGCAAGTGGAAAAGGTTGAGGAACTCTCACCATCATGGACATTCACACTTATCAACTGCCTCAGTAGGCTACAATTGTCTGTAATTCTGGCACCGGCAATGCGTCTGTGCATCGTTTCCTCTGGGGTCTGAGTGTTTTTTTGGCTCGAGGTGATCATGCCACAAGCATGCATAAGGTCAGTCAGCTTGAGTGTGCTGTGTTCGCACGGTGCTAAAGCTAAAAACCTTACCAGAGCTGGAAGATGCCTGAAGGGCTTCCTGTAGGGGTAGCTGCATCCTACAGGACTGGACTATGAGCTTGTGCAGCTGAATCTGAGCTGGCTTGTCTGACCTTGTCTGGGCGATCACTGTACCAAGCTCCTGAGCTACCTGAGCTTGTAATTTGCTGTAGGAAAATTAGTAATACTGGCAGTTAGCACAACACAAAATACCTCTGTATTGCTTCTAGGTCCAAACCGATTTTTTAAGATAAGTATTGGAATTAAGAAAAAATTGCTTTAGAATGAAGACATCTGGACAGCTTTAATATTGTTGGATCTTTGTCTACAAATCAGAGAAGCCGTCCAAGGCCAGTGAAAATGTAATTCGATTTTTGGGAAGGCGAGTACTAGAACTCTCCAAAGTTTGCTGTTAGAGGTTATAATTTCCTATAATTGGCTGTAATAAGCTGATTTGAAGCCTTTATTCTCCCATATGCAACTTTAAGCATGAAGGGGTGAGTATTGTGCTTCCTAAAGCCTGGTGCAGCTAGATTTACTGCTTCTGTGGCTCCTGCACCTCCAAAATAGTATCCAGTATAGCTAGAGCCTATTGACTTTTGTGCCAAGCACGATGATGTGTCTATCTGGATAGCTTACTGCAGAAGGAGATGTAAGGGAATTAGATCTGCATGAGAGAGAGTGTTTTGTTGGATTTCATGTTCTGCTGGCTCCTGGAGATAAGCTGCTGTGCAATTTTATTCTTGCTCTAATGATTTGTTTCAAGGTTGCTCAGAATCTTAGGTAGAAGTCCCTCCTTAGTTTGACATGTTTCCAGATAATAGCTGAATTTTTCTCCATCTGTTCAAGTGGAGAGATGAAGAATGAATGACAAAATGGTGATAATTAATACAGCATGTTCCAATTTTATATATATAAAAATAAGACATTTAAGCTCAGAGAAGTAAAATAGCTTTTCTTCCTGTTGGGAAGAAAGGAAGGTTTTAACCTAGTGTTTACTTATATGCTGCCTTGTGTGAAAAGATTGACTGTACCTTAAATCAAGATTCAATTCTTAAGTGATGTGAGTAAGAAAAAACAAGAACTGAATTAAGTCTACTGACATCCAGACCCCTATTTGAACTGTTTGGATTTTCAGTGCTCCCTTTTCATCCTGGTGTATCTGGAAACTCTCAAATCTCAGGTGTAAGATTTTGCTTGCAAAATGTTTATTTTCACCTTAAGAGGAAATTCCTAGTGTTAGTCATGCGTTATTGCATACTAGTTAGGGAATATAAACAAAGATATGCTGACTTTTTAAAAAATATTTTTTTATATAAAAGATTTTATCTTCATGTACCAGTTACACGTTTATTGAAGTCTTGCTTTTAAGGTATGTGATTCTTCATTAGCCCTATCATGTGTGAAGTGAATAAAAACCACAACTTGCTTGTTTCCTTTGTGATGCAGTCTTTCCACCAAAAAAAATAGAGCATGTTTCTCAAATCCATACTTGAAAGAGAGGAAATATTAAGCATTTAAGGAGCTGTATGTTATCTTCGTAGTGCACATCTCTAAACCATGTGTCAAATCAAATGACATTACAGCAAAATATTTATTTTTGGTATGTGATGAAATACTGCATCACATCTTGGTATTATGAGAAAAAACGTTCCCTGAAGTAGAGATAAAAGTCGCCTTGTTGGTGTTTTGGTGGGAAATCATCAAAGTTCTCTAAACAAGTATACGAAATCAATGTCTGCCTGACTGAAGAGGGCAGTGGTGCCTAATGTGACAGAATCTCCTCATTTTCGACCAAGTACATTCTATTTCTCACTAGATTTCATTTGATGGATAACCTGAAAGTCTTCTATTACGATTTTAGAAATGCTTTATGCAATTACACTTTAGAAGATGGTACTTCTGTACATTAGCTTGTAGCAAATCTCAGCGTTTGAACCACAGACGCATCAGTGTTCCTGAGATTGACTGCAAAGTCTGAAATAACTCTTTAAAACCTTGCAGGTTTTGTTTTGTTCTGTATCAATTTTAGACTTCTGCTTTTATTTCTTTGGAAGTTTTTTCTAAATTTTGAACTATTTTCTGCAGATCATTAGTCATTTGGGAGTAAGTCAAATCAATTTAAGTAATTTCACTATGTAAAAACTGGTGATTTTGTGTCTTTATTTCTTGAATACCCCAACACAGTTATCTTATCTTGTTCCCTAAATATCATTCAGACACTTAAAAAATGTAGACATTCAGAATCGTGATGGGATTCTGAGAATTGCAACCAGAAACAACGAAAAATACAAAGAAAGAGGTTTTTTTTTCCCTTAGAAGATTACTTTAAATGAGCAGTTCACCTATTGTTAAAAACAAAACAAAACAAAACAAAAAAACAAAAGAAAAATTCTCCTAGGATTATTCTCTTGCCAACATTTTGATATTTGCCACCATTTTGCTACTTACCACCTTTGTATCAGACAATTTGCTAGAACAGTTGAGCTTTTCATTGCATTAATTAAGATGCTTTTCTTTGGGTTTTTGTGGAAGTCTTTCAATACATTTGCTTCTTTTGACCCAAGTGATGCATTTTAACTGTAGTACTAATGAGGCGATGGCATAATACTCTAATTCAATTTGGAAAAGGCTTTTGTTATATGAGCCAAGTTGGCAACTTGTTTGAGGTTCCTATAATTAAAGCATATATCTTAGCTGAAATTCTGTTTAGCCAGTTGATTATATTTTCAAACAGCTAGCCAAATCGGCAGAATAAATAGCCCACAAAGACACCAGGCTAAAACTATTGATGTCTCTTTGAACTGATGTCTCATTTCTAATTTGCTCACCTCATAACGAACTGAGGTTGATGGACGAGGTTGATGGTGCATGGATTTTGACAGTTACTGTTCTTTAACTTCTAATTTTACCTTACGTTGTTTTATATTTTTTGCTGGTGTAAGTGCAATAGCCTAAGCGGAGAGAGTGAAGCAATGCATTTCATTGCATGCTGTTCCTCCTGTAGGTTTGCCTGATGATGGCAGGAGAGATCAAACTTCAGCTGTTCTTATGGAAGGTGAAAACAGAGACATTTCCTGTAGCTGTCATATGATAGTTTTTAATCTGAAGCTCTGAAGCTTGTGAAAGGTAATTTCCTAGCTTTTCTGCCAGTTTCATGGGGGGTGTGTGTTTAAATTCCCATTTCTTTGACAGAACAGATGTCTTTCTGCCCAGCAAAAGGAATCAGATAAGGGCTGTTAAAATACTTACATTTGGGTTTCTCTTGTGTACAAAATCTGAAACCTAAAACACCGTTCCAAAGTCATGAAGTCATATCATCTGAGTACCATGGGGTAATTTTCATTATTTTTGTTGAATCACCAATTCAGATGATTAGTGCTTTAACAAGTCATGATTTGAAAGAAGTACAGTACTTAATCTGTCATAAAACAACTTCAGTTTTGTTTGGTGTATGTATGCGATTGCAGTTTGTTAAGGGTTTTTTTTTGACGGACAGTGTTTGCATTCAGTGTACAAAGTAATGACTATTAAAGAGTAGGATTGGCAGGAAAAATGGATGTATGTAATTCAGAAACCTCACATTCAGATCACCTATGATGAATATTCCTCTGAGCTGTGTCATTTATTGGTTGGTGTTTTTTGAAGAAAAAGTGCAAATGAATGACTCAGTGGCTTAGAGCAAAGAGTGCATAGCACTAAGTCTCTTCTCTGATAAATATACTCCTGATTAGCCACCACCCCTTTCAAGAATATTTTTTTGTTACTGAAGTATGATTTTACATGCAGTATTTGGTAAGAGAGATCACAGTAGTGACAACATCTTCTTCACAATGGTGGCAGTGAATATGTCAGAGAAAAGTCAAGCCATAGTATGAAGTTTGCTGGCTGGTTTTAACGTTGCATTCTGGTGGCCACAGTCTGTGGGTGAGGGTGATCTCCCGGGACTTGCTCCCATCCATGCACATGGTGTATAAGTACACACTGTATACACCGTGATTAGCAAATTTTATTAATTATAAAATCCAGTTCATCAGGAATGACAGATTTTGCTTTTTTATATGAAATGCAAATTCCCTATAAACTTAAATGCTCTGTAATTAATTCCTCAACTTCATTTTAGGTGTAAAATACAGAAAAAAAAATGCAGGGTTCTTTTTCAGCTGGAAACAAGAACTTTGAATGAAATTGAGTTTTCTTTTTCTAAATACATTCATACCTCAAGTAAATTCATATATATCTTAAAGCTAAGAGAGATCTATAATGTTACAAATTCTGTTTTTCATACATCTGAGCAGTGATTATTTCTTCACTGAAACATAGACATATTATGCATGAGTTTTTACATATATATTTATTATTGCAATGCATACCTACATATATACACTCATATAAAGATAGTAACTTGTTGATATTTGAATAAATCTAACTTATCCTTCCCAAGGATGAGAGGGAGATATGTTAAATTTGTTGCAATTATTGGCAGAATCTAACTCATCTGAATATTTCCTTGAGTGTTTTCTGTCTCTGGATGTCTTTCCCTAGATTCCTTTTTTTCAGGAATATGATTTTTTTTTTGCCAGTGCTAGTGCACAGAATTTAATAATTGAAGAAAGGTAGCTTAGTTTATTATTATCAATATCAAAATTTAACAAAAAGGAGGTATCTGCTTTGATGAAGATTCAGTCAGATGCTATTAATTTTATATAACTCATCTGTCATTTGCTGATGCTGAATTTTATCTGTCTTTTAACCAGTGTTTTGTTTTGTTGTTTGTTTTTTTTTTCTTTTTCTTTCCCTCTTTCTTTCTTTTGGATTTCAGGATATTGGTGAAATATCCTTACTGAATCCTGTCAGCAAGTTGTCTTTGGCTTAGATTAATTTCTTTGTGTGATGCCAAAGTCAGGAAACGTACAGGAGCGCAGCATCTGCTGTGGTACCTGACCTCCTAAGGAGCAAAATCTTACCACAGCATAGGGCACTACAATAAGGTACCAAAGAGGCAGACCTTTAATTAGTTTTATAGTGAATGTTGTACTCACAATCAGGCACCAAGGTTCTTTTCTTATCCACAGCTCTTTGAATCTTCATCATGGTTAAAGTGTATTATTTCTGCATTACGAATTCTTGGAAGATTCTCTGTGGGGCTTCGTAACATTCTGCCTAGTGCCTTTTGCAATTTGCAGGATTTATTAAATTATTCCCTAAGAAATGTCCAGGGTTTCTCAATTGCTTTAACATCCTTTCTACTAGTTATTTTGACACTGCATTTGGACTCCTGGATTTGTCTTTTATGTGCCAGCATTTAGCTATCAAATCGTTAACATTTATTTAAATATACTTTTTTTCCCTCATATTTTTGACCATGATGAGTCTAAACAAGCTGGTGTTTCATCAAAAGGATCTATCAGAAAAAGCAAAAATGCAGTTTGTTTTGTTTGTTTGTTTTTTTAAAAAAAGGCTAGAAATGCAGAATATTTCATTGATATTTTGCCTTATAGAACTTTTCATAAATTCATCATGATTTCCATTTGTTTTCCTGAGCAGTCAGTTCATACATTTTCTAAGAAAGTGCAGACACAATGTGTAAGTGGTCTTTCATTTTCTCTTTCAGTTGTAGTCTTCCTGGAAAAGGAGATAAAAGGAGAATTTTGAGAGGAAGGTTGAAAAGGAAGATGAATGATGGAAGATGAGTCATTTGGCAAATAGATGAATGGAGTAGAAGGGTAGAAAGCTAAGATAAAAATGACAAATGAGGAAAACAGAAAAGGTAAACTATAATGAAAGAATACCTGTACTATTAAATGCCTTCACTTAGAAGACAGAAATATTTACCTGCTGGACATTTTTAATAGGTGGCACCTGCTCGATTACAAAGCTTGGTTTTGAACTGGCACCAGTAGTGACTGAACCCACAAAACCCAACATAGGGAGGGTGTCATGTAGCTGCTATGGCAGGATTCATGGCTTAGCTTTAACTGGTGGGGCTGTTTATGAAATGCATGGGGCAATTTGGTTCCTAACCACTAGATTCCCCACAGCTGAGGCTGATGAAGCAGCTGCCCCGAGTGCCCCAGTGGAAAAGTACATCCTACGTCTCACTCTTCTGAAGGTGCCATACTTCAACTTTCTCCAGCATTTCAGGGCTAGAATGTGCTGTAAGCTGATGGCTGGGGCTACCTGGAGATGGGAGTATGTAGTTGTAATGTGCATGAGGAGAAAGAGAAATTGCATCTTCTGAAGCTGGCCTAGAGACTACACTGCTGCATTAAAAGGGAAAGGTCTATCTCCTTTGGCTGTTTTCTGCATGCTTTAAGTATTGGCCAAGATTAGTCAACTGATTGGAGCCCTCAGGTGATGTAAGTGTTTAAAGTGTACGGATTCTGAGCACAACCAGAAGCAGAACTTTAACCTTACTTTGAAAAGACATTTGGAAAGTGTAGTCACTTTCAGATGCTTCCGATTAGAAGACAGATAAGTATGTGTAAAAAAGACGTACGAGATAAGTGTCTACATCATGAATTTGGTGTGACTTAGGCACTAAATGCAGTAGTGGTTTGAGCTTTAAGTCCATCATTGTTCCTGAATTTTTGTTCATTCTGGGCTTATCCAAAACTCATTTGGAAAATTTGAGTATCTTGGGGGAATACAAGAGATGTTATTTCTTCACTTATTAAAATGTTTTCAAAATGCCTGTTAATCACTTTTAATGCTTGTTACATAGAAGCTCCCAGAAGCATTCATTATAAGTCCTGTACCAGTGCTATGTGCTGAGCAGATACCTAATAAAAGATACTCTGGTTTTTAAAAATATAACATTATCTGAAAGCCTTCCCCCTCCCCCCAAATACAGCTGTTACTTTGAAGCCGCTTCTGCTGCAGAGGTATGCAGTTTGTCTTAATTTGCTGAGGTTATATGTTAGTGAATGGTAAGGCCAAATGAAAATAATGCTTTGATAGTGTAGAAGTCTATATTTTTTTACCCAATTAGAATATTTTTCTCTCTTTTACAGCGATGAGCCCAAGCTCCTGCTGCTCTACATGCCCTTGTTAGCCACTGTGGAAAAAAATCAATACATCATAGCAGTGTTAATGGGTAGGGTTTTTTAAAACAAATAGCTACCAATTTTGATAAATGTATTGTAGTCAGCTTCTGTGGTATTGAAAAAAAAACATTTTAAGTAACACAAATGCGTTGCTCTTAGTAGTGGTTTCTGAAGAGAGGGAAGGATTGCAATTCTGAAGCTGGATTTTCAGAAAATCCTGAGAAGTCACACTCATACAGCAAGGCTTTTAAAATATCTTATCTCATCAGAGACATCCAGAAACTGAAGCATCCATAATGAGTTCTAAATTGTGAAGAATTTCCCATAAATCCTAGTGTTAGTAGACTACAGTGTATAATAAATATATACAATTATGAGAAGTAAGAACTGACAGGTTTATGGCAAAATTTCTTAAGTGTTTAAAAACTACTTTTTCTTTTACAGGCAAGATTTTTGTGTGGAACACAACAGTTTTTCTTTTTTCCTTCTTTCTTTCTTTTTTTCCT
>VWZK01004616.1:5824-47991 GCA_013396935.1 Baryphthengus martii | reverse complement strand
GGCAGAGTTCAGCAGCAGGGAAGCCTGCAGTTGATCAGTTCTGCCTCGCTGGTCACTGCAGTCAACAGGAATTACCACAGAGGATTTCTGTGCCCCCTCGCCCAAAGCCCACCCTTCCCAAAAAAAGAAGATTTAAAGAAACCAGCCAAGCTCAGGCACCTCTCCAATACAACATAATAAATCCGCGTGGTGCACGCTGAGGGGAGCTGGCCCCATCCAGGAATGGCGAGCAGGAGAGCAGCGTGAATTTGTTTATTGCACGGAACAAATCTAACCACGGGGACTGACTGCAGCTCAAGGCAGGAGCCAGCAGCTCGGGGGGCTTTGTGCTTGTGGCAGGGCCAAGGTTGGGGCGGGCGGCAGCTGGGACTGGCCTTTGCCACTGTCCTACAGGGACAGCAGATGCCTGGCACTCCTGGGTCCAGAGCCAGGGAGTGTCACCCTCCGCTTCCTATGGGCACTGAGGAGGTGAAGGGATGGCCAGGCCTGGGCTGGGGACCAGAGCACAGCCCTCCCCAGGACTCGGCCACCCCGGGATCTGTGGCTGCAGTCAGAGAAGGCGGCAGGGCGGGCTGCAAGCCGGTGCCTGGGGCCACGGTGCTTTCTGCCACCCTCTGAGCAGGATCACTGGTGCCGTGGGGTGCTGGGGCTCGCAGCCCTCCCTCCTCAGCCCCCCACATCCCTCCCCATTGTGTCACACTGAGGACCAGCGCCAGCTGACCTGGTTTCCGCCAGTTTTCCTTCATGATTAACACTCTGTGGGCCCCGGCTCACTCTGTTATTCTCACCAAATTAAAGAGCAGTGCCGGGTCCTCGTTAGATTTGCTCACACTCAAGCAGTGTCATGTGGTCAGTAGCCCATGGCAATACACTAAATTAAAGGCCTAATGCAGAATCCACCTACAAGCCTGACAACTAATGAATCGAGGGCTTCAGGCCCCAGAGGACCTGCGCCAGGACGAAGCCACTTCACACCGAGTCGGAACAGGAGCACAGTCCCTGGGCTGTCATTCAGAAAATAAGAGTCGTTTAATTTTATTCACTGCAGGACAGGGAAAGAGCAGCATCTCTGTGACCAGTGGCTGGTGTGCCGGAGAGCCAGGGAGCGGCCACCCCTCTCAGCACCGATCCCCAGAGCACAGCAGCTCCCGCCCACGCTCCGTAGGTGCCAGCAAATGAACTCCTGCTTGGTTTTGATGAAATGGGTTTGAGTCCCTGTCATGGACATGCTGATGTCCTCGCCTACAGTCAGAACAAACACCTCCCTCCATCCCTAAAAACCAGCACTGACTGCTCCAGACCACGCACCTTGGCCGCCTCCCCAGAGCCCCAGCCCTGCCCCGCTCTTCCTACGCACAGCACCCGCTGCTCCCCAGAAAGGGCCTAGGACAGCACAGCTGCTCTTCAGGCTGGAGAGAAGGAAGAGATGTTTTACATGGAGGGTGGTGAGAGCCTGGCCCAGGTTGCCCCAAGAGGTGGTCGCTGCCCCATCCCTGGCCCCATTGCAGGGGAGGTTGGATGGGGCTCTGAGCAGCCTGCTCTAGTTGCAGATGTCCCTGCTCCCTGCAGCAGGGCTGGACTGTGGGACCTTGGAAGGTCCCTTCCCACCCAAACCAGACTGTGACTCTGAACTGCCCACGGCTCAGCACCCAGCCCTCAAGGCTCAATGTTGCTGCCCATGGGCATCAGTCAGCACTGACTGGGCTACGCCTGAGAGAAAAACAGACTTAGAGCCCTCTGCCCACCCTCCAGCAGTGGCTGGACAAGCACTGGATGTAAACACCATGGCCAACGCAGCGACCATCAATTGTGCTCTGAAGCATTTCAGGTTGGAGCCAGAGTCTGGAAAGGTTCAGGCTGCTGCATCAGACAGCTCCAGCTCCAGTCCCACAAAGGTCAGCGCTGTTTTGGTAAGGAAGTGTTTGCTGAAACCTTCCCCTCCCCCAGACCCTGCTCTTGGCCGTACGCTCGCACACTCGCGCTCTGCTCCAGCCTGCAGACGTGGAGGAGCTGCACAAAGCGCCGCTGATCTGCAGAGCACAGGCGTGTGTCTCTGGGTGGGGAACGCCACCGCTCTCCCCAGGCAGAGTGTACATCAGAACCTCGGGGTCAGTGGCATTTTTCAGCCTCTCTCACAGCAAAGAGAGCATGCCCCTCCCCCAGTGAGCAGCCAAGCGAGCCCAGGGCAAAACCAGTGGTGAAGGACAACTGATGGTCCCTTCTGCACACCAGCACACTGGGAACTGCTAGTCGTAACAACGGGCCACCAAGCAGTTGGGGCAAATCCAGACCCCAGCAGATCAGACCCACCACAGACCACGGAAGGGGATGGTCAGAAATACCTGTCCAGACATGACATCTGTCTTCTGACGGAGCCACCTCCCTGTAGGCAGTCCACCATCTCTCCTGCATCTCCTCATGCCACCTCAAAGCCAGGAGGCTTCCCAGCAGAAGGCACTCACATCCCCAGCAGAAGAGTTACCTGCCAGGCTTCACCCAGAGCCATGTAGGGCTGCCCTGCTCCTGCACCTGGGAGCAGCTGGCCACGGACCACCTATGCACAGCCACCAAAAGTCAGAAAAGTAGAGAGCAGCGCAGCCCCCGTGAAGAGTCAGAGGGGGGAAGCCCCACCAGAGGCTCTCAAAGTACCTGTGACGGTGGTGTCTGGGCGGTGGCCGAGAGGCACAGACCGGCCGTGGGCCGTTGCCGGCCGTGTGTGCCAACACAGTACCTGTAATGGTGGCTGCTCCAACCTCATCTGGTTCATAGAATCATCCAGGTTGGAAAAGACCCTTGGGATCATCCAGTCCAACCATTAACCCCACTCTACAAAGTTCACCCCTAAACCATAACCCCCAACATCATATCTAAATGACCTTTAAACACATGCAGGGATGGCAACTAAACCACCTCCCTGGACAGCCTATTCCAACAGCTGACTAATCCTGGGAAAAGTTTTTTCCTAATGTCCAGTCTAAGCCTCCCATGTTGCAGTTTGAAGCCATCCCCTCTTGTTCCATCACTAATTACCTGTGAGAAGAGACCAGCACCACTCTCTCTACAATGACCTTTCAGGTAGTTGTAGAGAGTGATGAGGTCTCCCCTCAGCCTTCTCTTCCTCAAACTAACCAGCCTCAGCTCCTTCAATCGCTCTTCGTAGGATTTATTTTCTAGACCCTTCACCAGCTTTGTTGCCTCCTCTGCCCTCGCTCCAGCACCTCAATCTCTCTCTCATATTGCGGCGCTGACACCGCACATAAAGCACCTCTGAGGATCCCGGTCTCACTCCAGGAGCTCCGCTGTGCCTTTGCCCGGCGGTGCGGCTGAGTCCCCTGAGCCACAGCTCCCGTGCCGGAGCCACTCCACTGGAAGGGGCTCACCAGCCAGCACCGCAGACCGGGAGCGGCCATTCCCTAATGGCTGAGGGGGTCTCTGATGTCCAAAGATACAGCAGCAGTTTTACACGGGGCAGCTCTGCCCACGGCTCCTCATACGACACCCACAAATGTGCGCACACAATGGACTCCAGAAAGCTCTGTGCCTGGAGACTGTCAACACTGACAACATTTTTATTATACTGGTAAATAATTTGCTTTGCTGCTGCTTAATTGGGAATCAATACGGTGCCTACGTTTAATTACACTCCCCACTTCAGACTGGCTGGGATCAGTCACTCGTCTTCTCTCGCTGCAGGGATCAGGGACTTTGTGTTTAGGATTCCGGGGGTGCGGGGACTAGCTGTGGTGGCGAGCAGCCCCCAAAAGAAAGCCTCTCCCTGGCAAAGGTGGCAGCTCTGCGGCACAGTGACAAGGTGCCGCTCGGTGCTGCTGGCGGTCGGGCTGCTCTGCTCAGGGGCAGGGCCACACAAGCGAGCGAACGGTGGGATATAAATAACAATATCCTGCGCTGTCTCAGAGACAGCTGGGTGGTAACTCTCACAATTACTCGCTTGTAAATGGCAACCTTTACATGTGCTTGACTCGTGACATCTTTACGCGCTCCATCTCCGGAGAGAGTTCCCAGCGTGGCTGCCAGAGCTGCCTCCCAGTGCAGGGCCGGCGTTCCCACTGCCTCGCCAAGGCCACCCCAGCAGGACACAGAGCCGGGGATCCCACTCCCTCCTCGCCCCACAGTGGGGCACGGCTCTGTGCCCACCCCTTGTGCCCCAGCTCCAGCCGGCAGCAGCGGGTGATCTCTGGCCGGGCGCGTGCTGCCACTGCCACCCATCCGCGGTGCATTTCGGGTGGGCAGGCTCATGGACCCAAACCTCCCTCCTCGCCTCCAAATCACAGGCAGACCTGTGGCACCAGGAGGAAGCCCCATCCTCTCTGTCTGTGCTGATCCAAAACGCCTCAGCACATCCCCACAAAGAAGTGGCCATCGGAAAACCCACCCAGAAAGCACCATGCTGCAGACACAGGACAGAACTGTGGCCCCTGGGGACAAGAGAATGACTCCCAGAGACCCTCCAAAATACCATAACTGGGGGCTCTGCAGCCTCCTGTGTCGGTCACCCAGCGTGGGTGTGCAGTGCTGGGAGCAGCCAAAGAGAGAAGGCTGGAAAACCCACAGATGGGGCTGCCACAGCCGCCCCTCCCAGCTTCCCTGGTCCCCTCAGGGAGCTCGGCGGGGCAAGGAGCAGTGCTCGCGGCTCAGACGTAGGCGGCCCACCCGGCCGCACGACCGCTTCTCCAAAGTGGCCTCAAAAGTGGCTTCATCCCTAATGCCAGAGCTGCATTTTAGTGTTAATTTCTTTTTTTCCTAGACAGATTTCA
Source organism: Baryphthengus martii (assembly GCA_013396935.1). Taxonomy (NCBI): domain Eukaryota; kingdom Metazoa; phylum Chordata; class Aves; order Coraciiformes; family Momotidae; genus Baryphthengus; species Baryphthengus martii. The sequence goes on along the minus strand of VWZK01004616.1, from coordinate 43,216 downwards.
ATCTCATTAATTTTAAGACACTCTAAGCTCTCTTTAGCTGTCTCTAACATAATTCTCCTAACTTAAGATACACTAGATAGAAGTAGCCAATTCCGTTCATAATTGTATATACGGCCAGCAATTCAAATTCACTTCCCCTGATTTAATGTCCTATTTGTATTCTATCAATAAATGAAGTTCTCAGGACCATCCTTAAATGGCAGCAGCACTATGCTCTGATAGCCAAAGCCAGCTAAAAAAATTCCATCACTAAACCAAAATGTCTTGTAGTATACGATTCCTTGACTTATTGTTCTCTGCTCTTCACTGCACTTGAATATTAAATGTTGTATTAATAGCTCACTCTTAATTATCCATGAGTAATGTACTACAACCAGAAAATTAATGGAGGGAAGCACCACAAAAATGGAAAAAAGCCTCACTATCCCCGGTACATTTTCAAACTGCCTGTAAGAGGAAGGGAGATGAACGCACAGCGCCTGGAGTACCACCAGACAAAGACCAGTGCTGGTGAGGGGTCCACCAGGGATCCCTGTGACCACAGCTCATCATCCCTCTGGACGTTGCTCGCTGTGGGAAGGAGGTTACGAGCAGAGGTACAACAGTGATCACATAGATCTGGGAGTGGCCTAGAGAGGGGAGCGCAGGGGCCACCGCTGCCTGTCCTGAAGCCCAGGATGGAAAAGATGATGAGTGAGACCAGAGCAAGAAACTCAAGATTGCTAAGGAAGACTTCTCCATAAACACATAATTCAGTGCTGGACTTGACTGCTGCAGGAAGGTTTTGAGATATGAACTTGAAAGAACTGACAACAGACCAGGTGTTTTCATGGATAATGTGGATTCTCAGAGCTAACAGTGACAGCTGACAGGTGTGGGAGGAGATGCTACACCCCTCACCTCATCACCAGCGCTTGAAGTGCTCTCCAAAGGGCACCCGAGAGGGAGGACCTCTCATCTCTGCCAAGACATTTTGCTTCCCCAGCACCAAGGGCCCAGCTCAGACTCGCAGGGTGGCAGGATGCACCCACAGCACTCAGTAGTTCCCAGGTTTCACATCCCACAGTCACAGGCCCACGTGCCCCTGGCTGGATCAGCCAGGCGTGTTGTGACCCAGCAACAGTTCACGCTCACTTACCCAATCCCACCCTGAATGCCCAGCTGCTACCAGTCTGAACTCACCCATGCTTGGAAACCAAGCCCGGTGAGATGTCAGCACTGTCAGGTGCAGGTGGCACAGCCCAGACCCACCGCTGCTCTCGGCACACTGCCCTGTGTGGCGGGTCGGTGTCTCCGTGTGCGCAGACACAGCCAGCACATCGGCCACACGCTGCAGGAACGACACGCCTGTTCCTCCCACACCACCCACACAATCTCCACAGATCCACTGGAGCGTCTCAGGCCCATGGAAGCAGAACTGAGCTCTCTAAACCTCGCTCTTGGCAATACCGCTGCCAGCGATGGACACCGCAAGGACAGAGAGAGCCAGACGACAGACAGAGCCAGAAGCAGGAAGCCTGCTCTGAAAGTGAACCCATCAGCCCAATTCCTGGAGCAGCCCTCTCTGCTGGGCTGTGACACAGCCTCACGAGAGAGACGACTATGGGCACCGAGAGGAGACAGGCCATAATACTCCTTTAACCCCATAACTAGAAATATGGCCATGGGGTGGAGGGAAGCGCTGCAGAACTTGTCTGTACCCTAACACGGAGCACAGGGATCAAAACTCTGGTACCTGACCAGCTCTGGACTTTGAAAAGCTAATTTATTGAACTGTTCAGCACAGGACAGGGAATTAGTTTGTGTCTCTTACTCAATACAGGCATTAAAAAATTAACAGGCCATTACTAAGCTTTCTTTGTATTTCTGCCCGCTACTGCTATCGAACGACTCAGGGCACTGCTCTGAGCTCCAGGAGCAACTCGCAGAGAGGGCACCAGGGTACAGGGGTGAGGTGCAGCAGGCCCCTGCAAGGTGACCCCCAAGGGCAGCGTGGCCCAGGGACACCTGTGCTTCCACTGTAGCCTCCAGAGACCACTTTGGACTCAAGGGTCTGCCAAGGACAGTACAGGCTGAACTCTCCATAGGGAGCTACGGTCATCCCGCACCCCAACATGGACCATGTCAGCCAGAGGGCCACACTGCCAGATGTCCCCAGGACATGCTGCACTGTGAAGTCACCGCATTGTGGTGCAATATGGGGACTGCACCAGCACAGCTTTGGCAGGGCGGTGGGGGTTGTGGCCGGCAGGGCCACCACAGCATCCACCACCGCAGGTGCCACCCCGGGGCTGCTCCAGAGGAGCGAGACAGTGAGGGGCCTAATTAAAGATGTGCCTCCCACGGCCGGGCTGCAGTAGCCATGAATTATGCAGTGTCTCACTTGCGTGTCAGCAGGATCACAATATTGAGGAGTTATCCCCTGTGTAATCTGATAAAAACCAAGATAAACTCAGCAAAAGTGGAGTGCGATATGATCCCTTCCTCTCAATAAACAATCTCCACCCCAGCACTGGGAGCAGAGCATCTCTGCTCTCCCCTCTCTCCCAGGGCTCTCTGCTCACCTTAGGCAGCTCGACAGCCCTCACCAGGGCCCAACGCTGGCATGAAGAACCGGCCAAGGCGGCAGCACCAGCTCATGGGCTGCGAGACAGGAGGGACGTTCCCAGGGATGCCCCGTGCCGCATGGAACCGGGGGCTGGTGTTCTTCGCAGCACTGGCGCATTCCACAGGGTCTGCATTTTGGCATTTAGATTAATGCTGGAGACAGGGAGGAAGGAGCTCCAGTGACCTCGCGCCGGCTCCCTCCCCTCTACCTGAGCAGTGACAGATGGCAGAGCGTAGCTCCCACTCAGAAACGCTTCCTGGTGCTCGCACAGACCCAGCTCCGGCTCCCGTCACAAGCCAACTGCTTTATGACCCTGGCCCAGGTGCTGGGAACGGCCAACACAAGCTCCTGCCCTGCCTCCTACAAAGAGATGGGAGATACTCAGTGCTTCTGGCCACACCTGGTCACCAGGCCTGTGTTCAAGGCCCAGGGATGCGAGATGAGGATGGAGAAGCCTGCTCCTTGCCCCAGCACTTCCCCAGTGCTGCAGGGACCGGCTGCTCACTTGCTGCTCACCCCAAGCTTGGCGAGACCTTCAGAGAGACCACGAGTCCCCGAGGGAAGGCAGTGCCCACCCACAGGGCCGCTCCCCAAAGTGGGGAGAGCCAAGCCCACTCCTCTTCCAGACAGAGCCAGAGCAGATGAACAGTGAGAGGGGACTGCCCTCACCTCAGGGCACGCACCGGAACCTCCTCAGCACAGCCTCGGTCACAGGGCCCTCGTACCAGCAGCTGCAGGAACAGATCAGAGCAACCCCTTCGTTAATGAGAAGCACAAAAGGGAAGAAGCACAGAAACAAGAGGTTACACCAGCTGCCAGGTTTGCCACCTTCAAGAGGTGGCACAGGGATACCACCTGGCAAAGGGGGAGACAGCAGCACAGGGGACACCGGAGCCTGCTGGACGCCACCAGGACCTGAGAGCCCTGTGTCTACCCACAAACCATCCCCACCATCAGCGGGGATGCAGAAGCAGTGATCTTAAGTAGGCTTCTTCAACCTTCTCCTGAGGGATGTTCACTGCAGAGCACAAGAGCAAAGCTTCAAAAGCAGAGCACCACCATTTTTCTTTTAAAATAATATTTCAAATTCGTGACTTAATCTTAGAGAGAAAGGAAAACAAAGCCATAATCAAACTGGTGAGACAAGGGAAAGTCAGGAGGAAGGGGATCTTCCCAGGAGAACCATGAAACTACAAAAAGACCAGCAAACCTTGACGGCTCTGGCGAAGGTAAAGGCCGCAGTATAGGAGTGAGGAGCCAGCTCTGCCACCCTTCCCTCCAGACCCCTCTGCAACACCTCCTGGCAGCGGAAGGGTGACAGCTCCACAGGCCACCGTGGGCTCCCGCAGCCACACACTCCGCCTGGTTCAGCCCCGGCCGCTGCAGGAGGGCTCTGGATCAGCCAGGCCCTCCTCACCCCCAGGATGCTTCTCCCTCGTGCGCGGGGGTCTCGGGGTGCCGGGCTGAACCGCTGGGCAGGACGGTGACGAGGTGGGGCCTCAGGCTGGCCCAGCACCCTTGCTGTGTCCCCAGCCCCACGGATCAGCCTCCAGTGAGAGACAGGAACGGAGCTGCTGGAGACGCTCCATCGCACAGATGTGCCTGTCTGCGCGCGAGAGAAACTTTCACAGTTTTACTGCTTTTCAAATATTTTAATGCAAGCCATTTGGTGTCATATTTTTAAAAAATGGATGCCAGCATGAGCTGCAAGCGCATTAGCAAATGTCTCTGTATTAGTATAAATACAAGAAGCAGAAAAGCACAGTCTGACTCCTAATCCATATGGTTATTCCAAATAGATTGCATGGTCTTAAACTTTGGCTTATTATACTGGATCTTACATATGGAAGGAATTAAAATGCTGGATTTACAGTGCGGGCTAATCAGAACATGTTTAACTTACGATGCCCCAGAAGACCCAGAAGGTCAGAGCCTCCCAGACACCTGGCACGGGGTCGGATTCTGCTCACGCCGACGTAAAGCTCCCGCGCCCCCAGTGTTAGGTGGGCTTTCCCATGGCGTAAGGCCGGGCAGGATCCGACCTCCAGCACTCTAATGGGAGCAAGTTGCAAAAAGGAAATACCTCATTTCCCACTGACGAGTCCAGACAGGCGCAGGGACAATGGGGCCAAGTGTGCAAGGCGGCCCTGCTCCCCCGCCTGGGTGCTGGCCATGCTGGGGCTGCGCTGCCCCAGCTCCTCCTCTGAGAAACCTATCAGACTGCTTCTTCACTCACAATAAAAGGTCACTTCAGGGCTTTTACGGTTGGTTGTTTTTTGGGTTCTCATTATCTTTTTTTTTTTTTTTACAATACTTTGCCCTGGGATCCCAGCAGCAGTTAAAAGCAAGGCATGGTATCACTTTTGATAAAGCCAGAACTCACAGGAAGGTGGATGGATATACATTACTTCTGCTAATTCATTTCTGGACAAGGCAAGGCTCGTCTCGGGTGCTTCAGTACACACACATCCACTCTCACAGATCTGAGTGCACTGAACTCCCCACCAAAGAGCCACCCTCTTACAGCAGCCTGAGCCTCATCCCCTTTGTTTTCACATGGATTTATTTCAATGCTGTTGTTGCCATGTGAGTCAGTTGCCTCTTTATTACTCCTCTAACAATAACTTTCTCCAGAGTTGCTGAATTCCTGGACTTGGAGCAATGAAACAAATACACTGACTCACCCATCCCGACACTGCTCTGTCTGCCCTCACTATCTGACATCTCCCTACAGGGATCACTTCACATCGTGTCTCCAGTTCACTTGTTTTCCCACTGTTTGTTCGGGTTTTTTCTTTTTGCTATGAAAAGCTAAACTGTTCGATTGATTACAAGCACATTTTTAAAGTAAAAGGCTTTGAGAGAAGCATTCTGCTTCAGCTTCAAGCTAGCTCTCTTCCAAAAGCTACCTTTGCTTCATCTCTTACATGCAAGGAAATTGTTTATTACAGCACCAGCTTGCACAAACAGGCGCGCTGCTAAAACGTTTCAGCAAGGCTGTCCTAGAGCCGTGCCGTCTTCCTGCAGAGGTATTAACAACTGATGGGGAAGAAAAATATATCCATTTTAACAACCTGTCTGTGCACAGACATCGCACCGAGGCTGCAAAGAAGGGAAACTCGCAGCCCAATGGGTCACCATTTTCAAAGTGGGTACACAAAAGCACAATGAAAGCGTCAAGCTCCAGAAGAGCTGCTCCGCTCACCCCAGCAGCATCTTCTGTTTTAAAGAGGAAAAAAACACAGAAGAGACAGTTTTCACTAAGCACCTCTTACTGTGGTGCTCTGGAATCTGCATAAAGCTGCCGAATCCAGGAGCATCAGGCTCTGCCATATCAGGTTATTTTCATCACCCTATTAAAACAGTAAGATCTGGTCGCTCGTCCCTGGCCTTGCTTTGCTAAAGGAAAAGATGCAGACTGTACTCAGAAGTGTCATTGTGGAAATCTTAAAATCTTAAATCCTCTTAAAACTGTGTGTTTATTTTTCTTACTCCAATGAAACTGAAGCAAAACTGACCTGCCAGAGCATCTGAAAAGGAGAATTTATCTCCAGCCCGCCTGGGTTCTCCCAGACAAGAAATCCCAGCCCCAGTTCCACCATCAGCCCCAGGGCGGGTCCCACGGTGTGCTGCACGGTTCCGTGCACCAGAGCCAATGCCACCCACACAGCCCAGTTCCTTTGGCTCCATCCTGCACCCGACACCGCTGATCAGCGGCGCGGCCTCTCCCAGGGGGTCACCGGAGGCTGCGCGGAGGCAGGAGGGGAGGAGGTTTGCAACTGAAACCGAGAAGAGTCTCCCCACATGGTCCCTACTGCCAGCACCTTGCCTTGGCTGAAGCCACCATCAGATTCTGCTGTCAAAAGCGGCAGTACAACTTGGAAAGGCCACAGCTGAATAACCAGGCTCAAGCCGTCACCCTCAGCACCGAACATGGTTCTGCAGAAATGCACACCAGAGCCACCCTGCGCTAACCATGGCCTAACAGGCGCTGCTTCTCTCCAGCCTCTCATTACTGTGGACCAGAAAAAGATAAGGAGCATAGTCTCCTTTTCGTTTTTAAGGAAATGATTAAATTGGGACCAGCTTTTCATCTTTCCCTCAAAAAAGTGCTCTGTCATCTCATGCCCGTTCACCTACGCAAAGACGAGCTGACATCTCTGGCTAAAGGCCGACAGTTCTGCACCTCCTTGTCACTTTTAACAAGAAAATAATCCTGCAGAAACACTTGAAAAACAAATCGGTGTTGACACTCCTCATCTGCTAGGTAGGTTTTACGAAAGGGAAGAAACACTGCATTAGCATTTGACCTCCTCACCTTCTTGACATTGGAAGAAAATAAAGAGGAAGAGGCTCAGAAAAGCTGATGCTCGAGTCAGGCACTAATGAGAGCAGGCAGCACTGCCAGGCAGCGGCTCGCGCCCGCTGGGCAGAGGGATGCCGAGAGCACGGAGGGGCCACCGAGGAGGAACCAGGCACTGGTGCCAACTCTCATGCTCCCTATGGCCACCTATGGTCAGCAGCTCCTGCCTCGCACCGGTGGCACCTTGTATCTGCTGCTGGAGGCTGGGCCCCGCTCAGAAAAGCTCCAGAATCACTGCAGGGAGGTGCCGCTGCACACACTGCAAGCCTGGCACTCGCCTGGCTCCTCCAGGAAGAGCTCTTCGTTACCAAATGAGCTCACCCCACCAAGAGCTGCTTCTGTAAAGGACGCCGCGAGGACTGGAGTCCTGTGCCTTAGAGGATCACACCAGGCATTGCCAAAAATCTTCGGCACAGGGCTCTGCATGTGAGCTGCAGCCCCTCCACACAAGAGAGCCAGTGTCCTCCCACCACATCCCATCCTTTCCCCACCCACGAGAGCCTGCTCCAGCTCCATCCCCACACCATCAGGTGGCTGTGCAGGGCCCAGAGGCTGCCTGCACTCACAAGGAAGGCTGCTCTGTCCTGCTCTAAGTGCTCAGGAGCCACCCAGCATGCTCCAGATTCTAGTGTCTGTAGCCTGTGGGCAGGAACAAGAGGGCTTCCTCAGCTCCCGGCACTGCCAGCTGCTGCCTTCGGTCCGGGCACGGTGGATTTCGCCAAATAAGTCACGCTAACTCCACCTCCTCTCCCCCGAGCAGAGGTTACCAAGAAACAAAACTGAGCTTTGTCTTCTGAACAGCCAGACACTTTCTCCAGGAAAGTGTTACCAGCACAGGCAGGCCTGCCCTTTGGACACAGCGGTCAGATGACTTTCCGCGTACGTGGGCACCAGATGGTCTCACTGCTTCCCCAAGTATGGCTGGGTCTGGTTCTGCTGCTGCCTCAACAGGCACAAGTCCTTGCCTGTAGGAGGTGGGGGCACTCCGAGGAACTCGCAGAAACATTTTCCCACCGGTAGCCATCAGCCTGAGCTAATGCAACATGACACATATCTCGCTACGAACAATGCGCTGACATTCAGAGCCTGCTCGCCATGTTCCAGACCGCGCCATTGTCACCGCAGTACAACCGCGGGGCCGGGGGGACACATTTCCCCTCTGAGTTCATTTCAAGCACCCCTTTTGAGGTGCCGGTGCCACGGAAGACCCGGCGTTCCTCCTGCAATGCAGCTTTGCAGCAGATACTCAGTGCCCCGTGAGGTCAGCTGGAAGCAGGAGGGCAGAGCGAGGCGTCGCTGCCTGAACGAGGAGGCTCCTGCAAAGCCGCTCTCGCCAGCGCCCAGACACAGGCGGCTGCACATCCCGCAAAGACGATACCAGCCCCCTGTCACCTCCACCACCATCCCTGGAAAGTGTGCTGCTAAACACAGGAGCAGGAGTCAGCCACGTGCACCAACCATCCCCAGCCTAAAGATAACCCTTCCACCAAGGGCACGTTCCAGGGAGCAGCTCTGGTGGCTACCACCGCAAGGGCACCAGGAATACAGACAGGAAGTCCCTGGGACTGATCCCCACCAGTCTGCAGACGGAAAACCCGGAGAGCAGGACGGGGAGCGCAGCTCGGGTGCCAAAACCCTGACACCCGCCCAAGCCCTGCTTACACAACAGCGTTACACAACACAGCGCTTCGGCAGGTTGCATAAGGACAGGACGGGCACACCTTGAAACCCTGAGCCAGCGGCGTGCTGGGACAGCAAACCCACTGCTGGGCACCCAAAAACAGCACCTTCCTCACCACGCTGCCTCCCCACAGACCCCCCACCCACCCCGGGCTGTCTCCTGAGGGCAGACAGTCCAGCACGGCTCAGCCCAGCACAGGCAAACATCAGGAGGGAAGAGAAGGATGTCCCACCATGTGCTGGGAAGCAACAGTTGGATACCACCTGCAAATTTCAGCCCGGTGACAAAGGCAGCACCATGGTCACCAGCAACTCCTAACACCTAGCTGGGCTGATGCCAGGAGCAGCGCTGCCATACAGCACATGGTCTCTGTTTCAACAAATTCCACCCGGTACATCCCAGTGTGTAAAATATAAGCATCTACCACACCACATAGCACATGGAGAAGGCTGCTGGGAAGGATGAGGCTTCTCTCCAGCCACTAAAGTTTCCATTTTCTGCACCAGAGCAAGACACCTGCAACCTGAGCCGGGATTTATGACAGAGCAGGCTTCCAATCCCTCCGCTTTTCAAGGAAGTATCAGGAAATAAAAGGGCAATTGCATTAGTCAGTCACCAGGAGCTCAGGGTTTCTGCTTGGCTTCAGATGACAGCAGGTAACAGAGCTGCTCGGCCGCCTGGCCGCCGGCAGCAGTACCCACGCCAGGCAGGACCACATCCCAGGGCGATGCGCTGCCTGCACCAGTCGGTCACTGAGCGGCCATGCAGCAGCGCCCCAGAAACCCACCTGTCTTCTGGCAGCCACCAGGAGTAAGTCTAGGGCACAAGCACAGGGCTCTCTCCACCCTGGCCAGCAGGTCCCAGCACACACCAGTGCCTCACCCCAGCTCCAGTCTGGGCAGAGGGTGGACAGAGCAGAAGGCAGTGCCTGCAGGGTGCCCACGGAGGCCCTCCCTGTCTCACGGGCTGGCTTGGGCACCGCTTTACCTCTGCTGAAAAGCCCCACTGGAATGAGATTTGCCCCTCTCTTGGCTCCATCCCACCATCCCAACCCTCTCACCACCAGTGAAACCAGCCCCTCAGCGGCAGCAGAAGTGCCCTCCCGTCACTCTACAGCCACAGCCACCCATATCTACTGAGAATGCCTTCCAAAATTACATTATCATCAATCTCGTAAGCAAATTCCACTTCTTGCAATACAATTAGCTAAACACTGTCCAGACCCAAGACCAACCCCTGAAAACCTCCAATATCTTCCCTTCAGCTTCTTCATGCCGCCTTCTGCCCGGCTCTCGGCTGGTGACCGTACAGCCAGTATCACCCACGGCGCTGTCCCCACTCATTTGTTTCTTATCTCACGTAACTCCCAAAAGGCCATTGCAAATTTCCCACAGATGAGGTAGTCCGGTCCAGCTCCTACTAGCATCTTTTCCTGTCGTCCCCCCAGATGCAAATTTTATACTTGAAACTACTAAAGTTGGCTGAAAATAATGGTAACTGACAGATGCTGGGTTAAATAGGCCACGGTCTTTCCCTCGGGCCTAATTTAGACCGGATATCAAAATGATATAAAATATCATTGCTTGCTTTCACTCCATCAGGACATCTGCAGACAGACCGATATTAACTCTTTCCTGGAGTCTTTTGCTTGCGCCATCACCTTGAGAGAAAAACATGGTTTATCTGACCTGCTCCTGCCCTGAAGCCAAGCTCTGAGGGAGCTCAAGTGCTCCTCAAAGACACCAAAGTTCAAGATCAGCACCAGATATCGGGCGAGCTGCACAGACCTGAACCTTCAGAGGCACCTGAGCACCTTGCCGCAACGCTGCCAAGGCGAGATTCTCGGTGTACATAGGGCTGTGTGCCAACAAACAACCCACAGCGGGGAAAACAGACCTTGAGAAGGGTTTCAAAATGATAAAAATGTGAGGAAGAGGGAAATGGGGTATTCTATACTCTTTTCTGGGCAGATGTTTTATCGTCACATTTTTTTTGCTTTTAAGTAAACCTCTCCATCAGTGATTCCAGAGCTAAAATGTCACTACACCTCAGGAGGAGCAGGCAGCACTTCTGGGTAGCTACCACCTTGTGCTCCACTATCCAAGCGTTACCATCAGGCCTGCACTGTGCACTGGTGACAAAAGCACTGGGTGAAAGCTGGTGCTGGACACGGGGAGGTCTGGCAGCCTGCAGACTGCCCAGAGCTGCTCTCACCCTTATCAGCGAGGAGCTTCAGTCCAGTTGCTCCAGCACCAAGAGTCAAAATGAAAAAAAAAATAATCTTGAAAGTGAACTCCTGCGGGTATCAGAGGGATGCAGGCAGCACCTCCATCAATCCACACCGACACGGCCACGGTCCAGGAGCCAGACCCATGCCCTGGCCACAGAAAGGCAAAGCAGACATGTCCACACCATGAGCACCCGCACGCCTGCCAGGGCAGAGCTCCCAGCAGCAGCTGCTGCCGTTCGCTTGGCAGCCTCGTGGCCTCAAGCCCATAACCAGCCCGCAGCGTCGCGGCGCTACAGCGTGTTCACTTCCCCACTTACGTACACACGCAGCTCAGACAACTCCCGACATGTAATTAGAGACTGTATTTTAATGAGTATGCACAAGGGGGCAGAGTCAGAGTTGTGCACCTGAGGTGAAGTTTTGCATATTTTAACTTCTCCACACTTAGCAGCCACAGTCTGGCTTCATTAACTTGACCTTCTGCATCCCATTTTCCAAGAGCTTGCTGGTTTTGTTGCTCTTAGAAAGAAACATCACAGAAGGGTTCCCTTTGATTCCATCAGGTGCACAGGACAGGGCCCACTGCAGCCCTAACCCAGCACTCGCGTCCTCGCCAGACCCGGCCGAACTGCAGGCAGCGTCCCCACCAGACCTGCCTGAACCAGAGGCAACAGCCCCTCTGTCAATAAGACTGAAACGAGAAAGCTTCATTTTCAGTTGCTTATAAATTTGCCAAGGGTTAACTGATCAGACCCCAACTTTTCACGGCAATTACATCAGCCAGACTGGATATATTGATTTGAAGATTTAATTCAGAACTTGTGGTTATTTCTGAGAACTATTTCTAAGGCAAACTCTCCATCTCTCCCACTCTTTGCTTTACAGGGCAAAAGCTTATTCCTGTGTTTTGAAAAAAGAAGGTTCAAGATCCAAGAGGATTAAGGATCCCTGGTAGGTTTAATACCAGCAATGGCCTTTTTCTGCCATCCCGTGAAAAACTGCACAAGCTTACCCACTTCATCTTCCAAAACTTCTTTCCCCTTCCTTGCCAGCTCTGATTTTAACAGTTGAACTACCCTGCTTTGAGACGCCTACAGCAGAGGACAAACAGGGCGCAGCCCACACTTGCACCCCAAGCTGCTGGAAGCATCTGGAACAGCACATCCATCCCCGACACGACAGCCAGGGAAGTGTGGACCAGTGCCCAGCACCGTGGCAAGGACTCCACCCTGCTGCCGGTTGGGGACACGAGTCAGCCCAGAACCAGCCACCACCAGGCACCTTCCCCCTGGACTTTCACCATACCCTGCACATACATGCTGATGACTTTCTCAATCGGTTCATCCTGGACTCAACTGACTGGTCAATCCATGGTATTGACAGAGATAAAATAATTTCTTCTAACTTTGGGCACACAGAGCCACAAAACAAGAAGGGATTTTTGTCCCCTACAGAACTGTCCGTGATGTGTCAAACAAGACTTCAGTAAAGATGGGTGCAATGTAAGAAGCAGGGGGAGAAAGGGCTTTAGATCATTTTGCAAAGAGGAGTTTGATTTGCAGAGGTATCCCTGTTAGATGGCGACCGCACTAAACATGCAGTAAAACAAAGCTCAAGGCCAAGGAGTGTCGTCAGAGCCACCTCCAGCCCCCAGCCACCTGAACCCCTGCACTCCACAGAGCTCTCCAGCTCCAAAGGCTCCCAGTTCCTGAGATCTCCACAAAACCCGCAGAGCTGGCCAAGACCAAAGAAACAGGCGGTGCCTTAAAGCGAAGCTGAATTCAAAGAAAATCAGTTCATCAGTTTGTAAGTTATAAATGTTAAGCTCAGCAAAGGGACCATTTGTGCTCCTGTAGACTCATAAAACTGTATTACACAAAGTACTACGCTAAAAGGACATTATTTCTACATTTCAAATCCAGCATTCAGAAGCCAGGAATGCCTCTGCAACCTGAATTTTACCTTCTTGTTTCTGTGGATTGCAGCAGACTTCACTTACTCTGGTTTTCCTCCGAGAAGCTGAGTGCAGCCTGTGCACCAGCGCTTCTGTCTGAATGAACTGGGGATGCAGAGCAGTGGACACTGGTGGCCTTAAAATCCAGCTTTACCTGCCAGAGATGGAAGGTGCATGTATGCAAGAAAAAAAAAAAAATAATGGTTGGTTAAGGGAAGACCACATGCCTTCCTGGAACATCACTCGCTGCACTCGCCACTGGTGGATCTCGTACATGGTGCCACCCGGGCACTGCTGCCAGGTTGGGAGAGCCCCACAGGTCTGGGGAGTGAGGGGCACCCGACGGGCAGAAGCCAGAACGTGACAGGCTAGCAGCACCCAGCAGCCAGGGAGGCAGCTCACTGCCCACAGAGCTTCCCAGGGAGGCAGAACATGACGAGAGCAGCCGCCCTCCCCAGCCCCGCAGAGCCTGGGGCCGGGTGAACCCACCTCCTCTGACCCACTTTGCCAGGCACGGGCTGAGCACGCCAGCGGGTAGCACGAGGCAGGAGCAGCCACCGAGGGATTGCACACTCAAGTGGACACTGAACAAGGCCGACCTGTCAGCACGTCAGCGCGGGGACTCCTAATCCGAGTCTGTGTCGGGGACGGCCAGCGGCCTAAACATAATTGCGGGGAGGCACATGCTCACGCTCTGGCAGCAGAGATGCTGCTACTGATCTGACACGATGGAGCAGGGGAAGGCAGCGGTGGCCACCAGGGCCAGGCACCAGATCCTCTGACCTGCTGCGCAGAGGAGCTCCCCAGCCCAGAGCTGCCCCGTCTGTCTGCCAGCCCCATACCAGCCCACAGCCCCCTGCCACTGACGCCCCAGAGGAGCCCCGGCCCTTGCTATAATTAAGCTCTCTCTCTCTCACAGGGCAGGGAAATCAGGGATGCCCTAGAAAAGGGATTGCCTCAGACTGGGGGCAGCCAAACGGTATTTATACCTACGTTGAAGGAACAGTGGGGTGCGCAGTGCCCGGCGCTTGGCCAGACGGAGCTCAGGGCCACCCAGGCGGAGGTGTCATGTTAAAGAGCCAAAGGGTGTCAAAGCCCCCGACAGTAGCTACGGTGGGTTTACTCACATCATCAGTACACCAAGATTCAGAGATGAAAACAGCACAGCTCTTTACTGGCATTGCCGAGCGATTGCACCTTGCCCTGTGACAGGGTGTAAGATGTACAAGAGCAGAATCACCACCGCTCTGACAGCAAAGCGCAGCCTCCCCCGAGATATCGCAGGGGAAACACCGCTCAGGGACAACTGCAACGGGGAGAAGAGGAGAGATCAGTGTCCCAGGTCGTCCCGATGTGTGCAGATGGCCACAGGGATTCCCAACACCCACACGCAGGAACAGTTTGCCCTCATCCTCCAAATGAGAAGCCCCGTTATCTGGAAGTGGCATTACCTGCAGACAGTTATTACGATGGGAAGTGCAGGGAACAGGGGCTCGCTCTGCTCCCAGCCTCGTGTCCCTGGGCTCCAAACACGGCCATGGCAAAGGTGATCAGACAGCCCACAGCCCTGAAGGGCAATGCCACCAAGCACCTTCCTGGCAGGAGAGAGAGCTCAGGGCCTGGATTTGTGCTGCCTACCTGGCAAGGCAGCAGCTCAGGCTGCACTGAAGCACAAGGAATAAATCTCTCCTGCAAAATCAAGCGCTGTACATTGCACAGCGGGATGTGCGATGACATCGCCACCAGCTCTCAGCTAGCACATCCATGTGGCTGGCCGCGCGCATCTTCTTCCTCCCACGTGCCCCTAAAGTTTGGATAGCACACCAGGAGCCGCAGCAAAGCAGTTTAGCGCCCCGGCTGATCACACAGCAGGGTGGTGGCGAGGCGGTTTTCCCCGACAGCAGACAGGCGGCAGTGAGACAGCGTCACCCACTCACCAGGTTCTGCTCAGCTCAGTCCAGAGACACCTGAGCAACACCTCTCACCTTGCTCCAGCCCCTACACTGAGGGGTACCCACAGGCACCCCCACCCCACACAGCGACACTGCCAGCGAGAGCAGCACAAGCCACCAAAGCCACAAGCAAGGCAGTCCAACGGCCGCTCCTCCACTGTACCACCAATGCCCAGGCCCACGCAGCCAAGGGTGCTCCTCCTGACACTGAGGAACAGACCCCAGTGTCCAGAGGGACAGACCCAGGGTGTGGGGCATCCCGGGGGACAGCCCTTCCCCAGACAGACACCCAGCCTAGGCAGCTCCATCCCCAGCTCCAGCCACACTCTGGGGACACCAAAGAGCCGTCTCTTCTCCAGGGCTGAGTGGTCTCTCCTCTGTGAGTAGGCAGAAAGCAACAAACTATTTCATTTTTACTATTTGTATTTGACCTTTTTATATTGTTTGCTTTTTCCAGCATAATCTCTTAAGAACACGACTCCGATGATTTATAACAAAAGAATATCTCTGTAGTGGGTGCCTTGCAAGACCTCTCTCCTGCTGCTTTAGAGTGATTTACTTTGGGATTAGCCTCTGATAGAGAAGGGCTCGGCTGACGATCTGCCCTCGTATATCACAAGGGAAATCCTTAAGACATCACTATAAAACAGCAGGAAAGAGCACCTGCCTGACTCATAAACTTATATGATGTGGTTTAGTCAGATAGGCCATCTGCTTCCCTTACATACCCATATGTCCTTTGCCGCTCCCCGCTACCTCACCGCTAACTCCAGCGATTTTCCTCTCCGCTTCTACAAAGCTAAAATAAAGAGAAATGAATCGAATTATAAACTTTCACGCAGATGGGAACAAGTGAAGTGGCCACTGCCTCTGCCTTCTATTTAACACAATAAATAACGATGGCAAAGCTGAGGAAACACACATCCTATTTTAATCAGATCCACATTATAAACTTAACGTGCCAAATCCTGCCCAAGCATACACCCACACCGCTCAGCTGACTCAGGTGGAGGAAGAAGAGTCCCCCTAAGTGTGTCCTTCCCAAACCCTGGGTGTCCGCGGCAGGAGAAGGGCCGTGTTCCAGCGCTGCAGCCTCTGCCCCATGGCCAACGGAAGGTTGTCCAGCCAGGGTTTCCCTCAACCACGGCCCATCCCAACCCTTAGGGAAAGAATACAAGAAACTGGACCCAGGAGATTGTTCCTTTCCCTAGGATGGGATAACACCCTCCTGCCTCATGGTGGACTGAGCCAAACTGCATCAAACCATCATCCCCCAAAACCACAAGTGGACTTTTGTCCCATGAACTCACCCATTCCCCTTCTGAATCCATTTCTGCTCTGGCTTCTACAATCCATACCCATTAACTCCAGGAACTGTTAAGCACCGTGATACAGAAGGTACTTCAGATTCAGAACCGCTGGCTAACTTCATTACACACCTCTAACTCTTGTACTATAAGAAAGAAACTGTTTTCTAATGAACCTTTGCCTTCCACACATGATGATATGCGGCTGGTGAGCATTCCCAGGACAATCCAACACTCCTCTCCCAGTGGAACACACCTGCTCTCCCAGCCTTTCTTCCACATGCCAACCTTCCTGTCTCATCACACCACCTCCTCTCACCTTCTTTAGAGATTTATTCTGCTTTTTTTGCAAGATGGGGCTCACCTTGAGCAGCACTCATTGTATTTAAAATGCTCATGCAGAGACCACTGCAGCTTCTGAACAGCAGAACTGATTTTGTCCAGTCCTCTACCCTCTTGGCCAAGCATGGCCCTCAAACACTACACTTCTTACACCTCATGAGAAGACAAGTGATAGATCCTGGCCCTAGCCACCATCCCAAGGAAGATGCCACCATCCTCCCTCAGTCCGGGCTGGTCACTCACCAGCTAGACCAGCCTGGGGCTGAGGAAGGCACTGGTGGAGCGGGACAGGACCTCCCGGACCTCCCCACGATCAGCACCGGGATCCACAGAAGGGAGAGCAAAGTGGATAAAAACCCTGGGGCTTTGGCAGCCAGCCCCCATACAACAACGCAGAAGTTCCCCGGAGGGCTGGAAGCGGACAGAGCTGGCGCTGCCGGGCTGACTCACGCCGCACCCTGTGCAATAATTTCAAACGACAGATGCATTCGGAGCGATCACCGTCTGCCGGCAGATAGTGTGCTGCCAGCAAAAGGGGCAGCGCTGCCCAAGCAGGCTGCTTGCTCTGCCTGGCCCCTTGCCCAGGTAGGACCCGGCGAGCTATTCGGTCCATCTCTGCAGAGGTCTGGTAGCGGAGCGTCTCCAAACAGCTCTGGGAACTTGAAAGTTCCCTCCGTGGAAGCAGCAAGAGCCTGGGACAGGGCTGGCTCTGCAGGGCGAGCACGGCTGCATCCATCCGGCTCGGCTCAGAGAAGGGGCTTACGCAGACCACCTCAGGGGCATGAAGAAACCATCCTCTCCACAGCTCAGCAGGGATGAACAGCCTCCTGTTGTTTGTGTTTTTTTTAATGTTCACCTTGCTTTTTAGTTTCCCGAACTCAAGACTCTGGGAGTTTGTTTTTTCCCAACTCTGCAATAGGGTAAAGCGAGCAGAGGTTTTTCTGGCCCCCTGGGGAGCTACCTACAGCCTACCACAGCGTGGATAAAAACCTGCACGAAAAGACCACCCAAGGGACTGGGAAAAGTAGTCCCCACAGGGAAGAAAGAGGCATTTTGTTTAGAAAGGCTGAAGTGCAGACAATTACCCAGAGCAGAAAAACAATGGCATGAAATCTCCCGCTCGGCTTCCCCCTCCAAGAGCCCCGACCAGGAGCACGGGCCAGCACCGCGCTGTGCCACAGGCGAAGGGGCTGCCTGTGCCGGAGCGGGACTGGGGAGTGCATGGGTGGGTACATGCAGACGTGTGCGTGCTGGCACGTGGCCTTACAGAGAAACAGGGAGCATCTTGGGTACGGGAAACACTTCCCTGCTACCTTCCCCTCCGAGACCCTGAATTATTGCTCATTAACGCTGCTGAGCAAGTGACCCCCGTCAAGCAGCTGATCTCTTGAGCCACCCAGCTCTTGCAACACCCGGAGCAAGTTACCTGCAACCTGTCCTCCCCGCTTGCCCTTACACAACCAGCAACAACAGGCTTGCACAACCGTGAGGGCAACAGCCTTCCCAGGCACCGCGTGCCCCCTGCCCTGTCCCCATGTGCGGGACCTGGCACAGCAAGGCCCAGCGCTCCTGCCTGCAGGACAGAGCAAAGCTGGGGAACGAAGCTTTCCCCACCTTGGTCCCCACCAGCCTCCAAGGACATCCTGGAATTCAGAGAAATTAAAAGTGGAAAAGGCAACACATTAACCTCCTTAATTTTTCATTTCTGACACAGATTGTTTTCGCCTCATTTCAAAGAATTTCAAGTTAATGTCTGGAGGGCAGAAAAAATCCATTTCCCAATACGCCTGCTGCAGCTTTTTCACCAATCGACTGCCCTTCCTGGTACAATCACTGGGACATTGATTTTTTTTTGCTAGAGCATCATCCAAAAATCTATCAATGCAAACAGCATCTTTGAAAAAAATACCTGCAATCCAAGACAAGCCGCTTTCTCCAGCCTTTAACTCCAGTGCTGCAGAAAAGCCTCAGCCCGGTACCTGTTCCGGCAGCGTCTCTCAGCACCGCAGGACAGCAGGGACCCAAGGCAGACCCATGAAGCAGTCACAGCAGCCAGGGGTCTGTGTCTATGCATTTCTGCTCGGTGGGGACAGTGTCCCACCCAGGAGCGGTGGGAGAAGGAGACACACCAGGGCCCAGCCGCGGAGCCAGCGAGGCTCCTCTGCGCCTCAGCAAAGAGCAGTGCTGGAGGATGGTGCTTGGGCAAGACCACCACACGCAGGCCCCAACTCACCGAGGGACAGACTTGGCCACCACCCCAGGGCCACCTCCCGGTCCTGGGGCTGCCTGTGACACTGGGCTCACCTTGAGAGTGAGAGCTCAGTCCCGCACCTCGCCCCGGACAGCAGGCAAGAGGCTTCTCTACCCGGGCACTGCCCTCAGTGGGCAGAGCATGGAGCACACGCTGCCCAAGGTTCCACGTCCAAGGGAGCTCGGGTTCTGGTGAGCCTGGCAGCAACCACTGCCTATTACTACACTAAATAAACACTTCACTCAACAGTCTTGGCACTTATTAAGCACCTGGGAGAGACTGCTTCATGTTGTCCAAAACACTCTTAATTACTGTTTAATCAAGATCTCTTCCCCTTTAGAAAAAAAAAAAAAAAGGCAGCTAAACATTTGCATGTATTTTCCAGTGCAATCACATTACACATCTCTGTGACAAGCAAATTCTTGGCAGTGCTCGGGAGCAAGGCGCTGCCTGTGCAGGAGCATCACAGCACAGCCGGCTAATCCAAATAGCCTTAGGTCTGCCCCTCTTAGGTAAGGAAAGCAACCAGGAGGATTTTCTGGCACATGGACTAATGCTATCAAATGCTTCTTTTATTTGTTGTTGACACGTGTATAACAGTTGAAGAATCGCTAAATAACCTTGTAATATCTTGATTTATGGATTATTCTTCCATAGCACATGGTAAGGACAACACGCATTCAGCTCCTCGTTGTATCTCCGCTGGTACAGGAGCATTTGATTCCTGCTCTTAAGCACCCACAAATCCCCGGCAGCACGCGGAGGGCTGAGCCACGGTGCTGCTCAGATGGGATGCCCAATCCCCGCTACCGGAGCGGCTGAATGCACAAAACCCTGTGTGGGCGTTCAGGCACAAATCTTTTCCCTTTTTGTAAACCAGGTCCTGGAGCTGGATTTTCTCTGACTTATGCCTGGCAATTTGCAGCTGCACTCCCAGAGGCCAGAAGCACTCACGGTGCAGAGCAGGCAGAGCCAGCACCTCCAGCCTGACCTCCCAGTCAGCACACGGCATGGGCTTGGGGCACGAGAACCCACACAGTAGAGCCTCCCCTTCTCCACTTCACATCCAGCCCAGGCTCAGCTCCTAAGATAGAGGGAATTGGTTTCAATTGATTTAACCAGCAGCCAGTGCTCAGACAGCTCTGGTAAAAAAGAATTTACTTCTGAGCAGCACGAGGAAGAGAAGGGCCTTTGAAACAGCGTCGCTGCACCACTTCACGCCAGGGCCCAAAGGGGCTTGGCCTGGGTTGCTCCACCACAGTCTCCACCACAGCTGGAAATGCTCCGAGCAGCCCTAGTCCAAAAGCCTGGAGCAGCACATGAGAGGAAGATGTCCAGGGTGCACGTCCCCTCCCAGCAGAACCACCAGTGGGCACCCCCTGGTATGTTACCTTAAGTGACAATTACCCAGGGATCGCTGCCGCTGACAGGGTGTCAATGGCACATGACTTGGCAGTTTAACAGCTGCCAACCTTCCTGCTACTCCGAGAACATCAGGTGAAGTCACCTAATGGGATCCTGAGTAAAGTAGAGTCTGTGTTGACGGTGAACTAAACACTGATGCTGCTAAAATCATCCTAAGAAACCCAGCTGGGATATCCCGATGCAGATGCCCGTGTTTTGTGCGACGGGGACTTCTCTACAGGAGCGTGGAGAAACCAGCCCCCAGAACCTTTTACACTGACTTTATTCAGAAGATCCAAAGCCCCCAATGGCAGACTTTGGTGAAAGGCGACAGCTTTCAGAGGCACTGGGCACAGCTGTTCGTTTCTCTGGGACACGTAAGCAAGACGCAGGTATAAGGCTCTCCAAGAGCACTTTAAACGTGACACATTTATCCATTCTTATAAGTGACTGAATTTCTTCCATTTCTCCTCCCCACCCACAGTACAAGGGCCATCCTCACATGGACAAGAGGCAATTGGATACGTGCACATTCGTGTTGATGTGACGTGAGCTACTTGACAGGAGCATGACTAACACAACAGCACGCTTCCGCTCCACAGCAGCACCCAGATATGAGCTGAGCCTGCGCCAGTCCTCACGCGCAAACCCAGCTCCGCCAAGATTATCTCTGCTCTCAAGCCGTTTACCAAATCGGTCTTGTGGTGAGCATGTGCTGACTCTAGATCTGGGGAACGCGTCCAAGGAGAACAGCTGCCAGAGGCTTCGCCACGAATGAACGCCGTGTGCTAAAGGCATCCCTCGCCCGACACGGAGCTGGGAAGCTGGCTGCGAGGTTTAAGTGGGGACAAGTGAAAAGCCAAAGCTCCCTCTCTCCAGTGCCATCTCCAAAGGAAGCCACCCACGGGCACAAAGAGCCGGAGCAGCAGTCTGCAGCAAACTCCAACCTAGGGAAGGTCTCTGCAGCTTTCACAACTACTTCCGCTGTCCCTGGAGAAGCCCCCTCAGCCCAGCTCACACGACGGCGGTGCACAAAAGCCAGACAGGTACCTCATGCTCACATGGCACTGCCCTACCCATGCCTGCCCTACCTCAGCTCAGATGCTGGATCGGGATAGATCCCCTCCACCAGCAGCTGCTCTGACCAACAGCCCCTCCAGCCCCTGGGCGGCAGAGCTGTGACCATCCCCTGGGCATCTCCCACCCGGGCACAGCTCAAGGACAGGGGCAGGGAGGGGAGCCTGGGCTAACAAACCTGATAACTAAAAACCTTGGAAGTGATTAAAATTAGCTTTCCCAGGGAATGGGAACAACTTTAAAAAAAAACCAAAAACTTAAATCTTTTTCACAAACAGGGAGTGGAGCCAGGACACCAGCATGCCACAGCCAGGGACACCAGCCATGGGGTGATGCCCTGCCCTGCAAAGCTCCATCACCAGAGGCACACCAAGAGAAACGGGCTGGCTGCTGCTCCGCTGCTTAATCGAGACATATTTCACATGTTTCCAGTTGTGAAATCAGCATCTGACTTCATTGATTTCTCCCTCTCCCTCCAAAAAATTCCATTTTTCTCCAAGGTTATGAGAACCTACAGCAAGGAAGGCGGAAACCAGTTTGGGATATGCAAAAGAAAGGCCAGCAACTACATCTGGATAACTTTTAAAGATAATGACTCATTTTCATATTCTTCTTCCGTTCTTCTGGCTGGGAGCACCAGACACCGTGCAAACAGCCTTTCTTGGAGTATTTTCCTGGCACACCAGGGTACCAAGGGTCTTCAGAGGAACCTCTGAAAGCATTCAGACCCAGGCTGCAATGCTCTCTCATCTCAACATGCGCGTCCCAGTCAAATGCCCAAGGCTGGCCAGGAATACGTACGTATTCCCGCTGAACCCACCCAAGGATTCCTCAGGGCCTGTTCAGCAAATCCTCACACAATAGCGTCGTAAGGCCCTTAATCACGCTGCGCTTCGGCAGCGTTCCTTGGCCCCAAAGAGCACACCAGCAGTATGAGACATGAACGCCAGCCAAGCTTTGTTTTCATGTTCCTGTCTCCTGAGCCCATGAGAAACATCTGGTTGCCTTCCTTCCCTTGCAGAGGGTGGGCATGGGTGGGTCTCCAGTGACAGCAGCAAGGCCACAGCTGGCAGCAGCACATCCCAAGCAGCCTATTGATCAACACAAGATGAGGCAAGATGAAGGACGTGCTTGGAGAGGTGCCTACAAGACTTTTGCCATGCTGGCAGCAGAAGCAAGAGACACAGAAATGAGGATCTGCATGAGTGTCAGCATTGCAAAGAAAACCAGGATAATGAGAAAAAGACATTTGACCATGGCCTGCAGAGAAAGTGGCCACCCCTTTCCTTGTCTCCACAGACTGAAGCAGGAACCATGGGCTGTGCTGCAAGATGCTTCCTGGTCCCTGCCAGGACACCACATGACCATCTGCCCAGAGGGGCTCCAGCCACGGGAAGGCACTTGCGATGATGTGAAGGGGAAGGCAGGACCATATACCAGGAGTCAGCTGCCCAACACTCCACAGGTTGTTCATGGTCTTGGAAGGGTTCAGGAGGTCTCCTCCACAGAAGTTTCACAAAAAAGCTATCTATGCAAACGAGAAACCTGGTCCTGTGTAGACATTCACCACCTGGGACTCCCCTTACCCAAGACAGGGGAGCACATCCCTCACCCAGGCACACAGCAGCCAGGGTACTCCCTGTTTCAAGGGGGTTGAAGCTCCAGGTTTATTCCTCCTCATTAGGGAGTTAGGTAGGTGCTCCCAGGATAGAGACAGCAAGAGCATACGCTTTGTGTCTCTGGAAAAAGAAAAAAGACTTATAGAAAACAAAAGATTTTGATCCTGGGATGTTCTACAAATAACTCCCACAAAGTAGTGCGGCATAGCCAGCTTGTCTGATTTGAGAGCCAAGGCACAACCCAGAGAAGTTCAGGGGCTATGAGATCTTGGCAGGACACACCCAAATCCCAGAGAGATTTCAGACATGTGCCTGCCCCACAGTTTTCTGCTAGGAGCTCAGGCGGTTCCCCTGCCAGGCTGGCTTTGGCAAGCCACATCCGCAGGGTCCACAACTGCGGAGCCGCCAGGGCTGGGAGCACGAATGCCACATCCGTGAGGTGTGCCATGCTCAGGGCCCATCTCCCCCCAGCACAGGGTGCGGAGGGAAGGGTACTCACCTGGCACATCCCACCAATGCGATCGAGCTGTCTGCCCCGAGTCCTCGGGGGCAAGGGCCCTGCCAGCCGGTGACATGCTGGCTGCAGGCTCAGCAGCTCCATGCAGCCGAGAGCCCAGCACAGGGGGAAGCCTGGATTAGCTGCTGGCACCGTGGGAAGCGCAATAATAGCGGCATCAGAGCAGCAGGCTGCAATTGTGGAGCTGGAGCAAAAGCCCTTGTTTTTGCTGGCTAGCTCTGGTTTCACGTTTCTGATCTTTTAAACATCAGGCGCTCCCCGAGCCCGGCCAGCAGCTCCCAAGCGCAGCACTCCGCTCTCTGCCAGCGGCTCGACCTGTGCCAGTAGGTTTCCTGCAAACCGCCAGCTCCGGGCTGGAGACGGAGCTGTATCCTCTCTGCCACAGCCTGGCAGCATCACTGGACGGATGGATGGACAGCAGGAGCCTCCGGGCTCAGCTCCCTGAGCAAAAGCAGCTCCATCCCACTCTCCGCCGGCCAAGGCACACAATGGGCCAAGCCACTTTCCCCGGCCTCTCTCGGCAACGAAACCCAAAGCCAGGCAGCCGAGGCCCGGGGAGTACTCTGCAATGGTGAGACAAGACCAGTATAAACCAGTGCCAGCCATGGCCAGCGACATGTGCTCTGCTTTCAGCCCAGCCACTTTACCACACTGGTTTTTCCTGGCTGTTAAGGGAGCCACTGGTACAGAGCTGCCTCTCTCCCCTTCCAAAGGGGGAAGAGAAGGGAGCTTGTGGAAAATAAACCCACCCTCTACAGCCTGGAAAAAGCTGTAGGGTGTTATGAGACGGAAGAAGCAACGAGAGGTCACACGGGCAGGTGAAGGGTTAACAGGTGGAAGTCAATGCCCCTCTACCAGGCAGCCAATATTTCTATCAATAAATTATGCATCAGCATCTAGTAATAATGACCCAGCAGCCAGAGCTATTTAAAACAAACCAATCAATGGTATTAACGTAATCCCCAGGAGAAAACAAGACACCACACAGGGCTGGGACAGGAGCAGCTGAGGCCAAGGAGAAAGGGACCTTTGGCTGGGAGAGCAGTCGGCCACAGGGGGAGGAGGTCCCCAGGCTGAAAGGCCAGGCAGGGCCAAGAACACAGAATAGAAACCACCTCCCCAGCCCATGTGCCACAGCCACCGCAGCACCAGGAAGGGCTGGCACCGAGAACAGCCCTGGCTCACACACATGGCAGCTGCTGCAGCCCAGCTCCTTCTCCCAGGCCAGAGCTCCCCACTCGAGGGCCCAGGACACACACATCCTGCTGCATTAGCCACCCAGGCGTGGCCCCTTTGCAAGGACACGGGGCTCCCCTCAACACTGAGGCTGCACCCCACCCCACGCTCCCCATCCTATTTCTGTTCTTCCCGGACAAGAGGTATCTCTGGCGCTCATCTGCACAAAGAGATGCTGAAAAACAGCCGCCCAAGTGCAGCAGGCACCGACTCAGAGGACAGCAGGGCACAGACCTCCCCAGCAGCATGCAGGGGCTGCCCAAGCACCGTGCTGCCCACCCGGGACCAGCCCAGCGCCAGGGGCTCAGGCACTGCAGCAACAGGGGGTCTCGAGAGAGGGGAGCACCCACAGCTCCAGTCAGCCATGGTGGAGTGCAGTTAGAGCCACCATTCTCCGTTCTCTCAGATCTGCAGGAGCACCCCTGACATTTACTGCCACTAAACCCTAAAAGTGGCATTTCCCACATTCACCATAAAAGCACAAGTGTTCTCGGCTGTCATTTGTTTTATCCTTTTCAGAAGCTGTCCAGATACATCTGACTGCCAGACAAGCATCACAGGGGAATCCTTTAAACATCTGAAAGATAAACCCTCAGCCGAGGCCAGCGCACAGGATCGCTCCCTGCTTCCTCCATCACCATATCCCACCAGGGAGGCAGAGCTAGGGACAGGTCAGACCAGGCATCACCACTGCCCGCGCAGATGGCGTGGAGCTCGCTTCTAAACACAGAGAAGGTGGTACCTAGAAACTGATATCCCAGGATCCTGATCTACGATTCAAGAGGTGAAACAACTGGGGAAACTACATTAGTTTGCACTGTTCTCTTCAGCTCTCGAAAGCTGCCAACTCTTTCACCCTAACTGCTCAGCAAGAGGACACTTGGGCACTAAGTCTGCTGGCTGCTTATCTATAATGAGCATCTTCACCAGCAACCTCAAGCAGAAGGGTTTAGTTTTGCTGCTGTAGCCCAGCTCAAACACAAGAACATCCCGAAGGACTTGTCGGCAGCCACCACAGCCAGGAGAGCCTGAGCGCTGGGTGAAGGAAAGTCCCCAAGCACAGGCCTGGCCGCTGTGGGCACAAAGCTGATTCCGAGGGATGCAGAGGGGCCAGGGTGCTGGGTATCTCTTCTCCTGATGCTCGTTGTCAAGTCCCTGAACGCTGCTTTAAGCAACTGGTTCCTCTTCCTTGGCATATTTAAAGACAATCAGCTCCGAGGTAGCCCTACCGCAGCCAGAAGAGAGCACGCTCAGTCCTGCACAAGGAGCACGTGCAGCTCAGTGCCCAGAGCACCAGCACGCTCCAAGGAGTGGTTTGCGGCCGAGCTCACGCCAGCGCACGGTGCTTGCAGGCGGCAGCTCCGCCGGGGCTGTGCCAGGGAGAGCAGCGGGTGGCGGAGCCCAGCAGGCTGCTGGCCTCTCAGATCACCCTCCAGAGCAGGTAGCTTCCATCTCACACCTCAGTAACGCAATGCATCCCCTGCCTTCCCCTGGGACTTGCACCTCTTCCCACCGCAGGCCCACAGGACACCCTGCCTGGGCACACACCAAGCCCCCCGCCACGCTGGCCCCCCAGCGCATCCAGGCCAGGCACAGAGCATTTCACTGGCTCGCCATCTGGACACCAGGACCCAGAGGGACAAGAGGAATGACGGAGCCGTTGCAGCCCAGCAGCCCCCACCCCAGGAGCACAGCACCCGTGCACCAACACAAGGGCTCACCAGCCCATGCACGTAGCACACTTCATGTGCATTCTCCATATTAATATATGGGGAAAGAAGGAACCATAAATCCATGAACTGCCAATTTGCACAGGACTAACTCTTTTACTGGCTATGCACTAGCACCTTTTACAGCCCATTAATTACTTTCTCTAATAAAGTTTGACAAAATGATAACTTGCCCATGAAAAGTGTTGTAATAAATACATTTTCTCTAACTTTGGACCATTCTTGCATGTCTGGCTCAAACTCCTCCCACGGTTCACTAACTCACAGCCTACCTGTACTGCCCAGCCACAGAGGGGCCCCAGCACAACGCCTCGGTGCATCCCAGACGGTGCAGCACCAACACCACAAGCAGGGTTCCTCCTGCAAACCGGGCGGGAATTGGCTCTGGTCTGGCGAGCACAGGCTCCACCAGCCCGGGCTGAGCAGTGCAGAGCACTTCCCACCGCACACCAGAGCCCCTGCTTGCCTGGAACCCTGTGAAGTCTGCACCCAGGGCATCCCCTTTATTTCCTGCTTCTTGGGTCACATGGAAAACACCTCTGGGCTCAAAGCCCAGCAGTGCCCACATCAGGGTTAACCAGCTGCACCCCAGCAGCACCAGCTCCGAGCTGAAGCAGGCCAGAGTCTCCAGAATCCCCGAGTGCCATCACCATCTCCAAGGTGCCAGACACCTGCTCTCACACCTGTGCAGCTCCTGCATTGCTTCCACACACTCCCTCTTTCCATTTTCAGACCAGGCACCAAGAGGCATCACATTTCCCAGCCCAACACTACCAGCTTGGGGTGTCACTGCTGTTATCCCCGTCTTTACATCAAGCCACTGTCGAGCTCAGCAGAGCACACAAGGGCTGATGCTGATCTTTCCCGACACAGAGGAAGCAATAGGTGTGTCTTATACTTTGGCGTTGTTAAACTAAACTGTTTAAAAACTTTCTTTCATTATGATTCAGAGGAGCACTAAGACTCAACTCACATCCTGACGGAGAAAATTCAGATCTCTCATCTCACCAAGCCAGCCCTGTAAATCTGAGCACTGGGGACTGGCTCCAGAGCTAGCAGCCAGCACAGCTGGGCACCACCACAGCCAACGCTGGAGGCACGGCCACCCTCAGACCCTCTCCTGCCTCTCACCTGAGGCTGACTAGCCAGTGCCACCCTCGACCCCAGCGCTTTGCCACTGACCAGATACTGGCAGCGCTCACAGAGCCACCGGCACCACAGCTTCTAACAAAGGCCCGGCCGAGCTCGTGCTGCAATGCCCAGCAGGCCCCGGCATGTGCCCACGTTGCGAGCCGGCCGCACGGACGCTGCGCAGTCTTGGCTCACCCCGCGCAGCCAGACAGCTCCTTCCCTGTTTAATTAGTTGAGTGACTCTGCCCAATAAAGTCATCACCCCCCTCAGCAGTGCCATGTCGTAGAAATTTACAGACATAATTTAGAGGCTGAATTACCACTGTCAGTACCTGTGCCATATGAATTACTCAGTCATATTAAACTCAACTGTTGATTTTGCAGGGTTATACGAAGCGGGAACCCTTAGAGCCAATGAAATAATGGAGGAGGAAGAATTATGGTCAGGGAAGTCGCACTGGCTGTTCCAGGCATCCTGTACAGAGCTCAGCGCCCGGCCGATGGCTGCCTGCCCACCACGCTCTGCCAGCAGCACAGGGGCTCCCCAGGACCCTCTGAGCAGTGCCAGGACCTGTAGCTGCTCCTCTCCCTGCTCCAGCCCCCTGGGCAGCCATAGACCCTGCAGCCAGGCTTCTGGTCACGCACGGCTCTGCTGTTAGAGGAGCAGGAGCTGGATCTGTCCTTAAAGAGATAAGGAGCTCCCTCAGGGGCCTGTGTTGGTGCGACGTTGTCCTTTGATTTTTGAAGGAACGCTCCCCAGGGTACATGCTGCAAGGTGAGACCTTTTTGTCCATGTACACACAGAGTCTGCCCCAGCAGAAACACTCCACACAGTCCTGTCTGCACCACACCAGGGACCTCAAATCCCAGTGTGATGATCTGAATCCAGCACTGACCTTACTTCAGAAGAGTCACTCAGCCATTGGTCCATCCCACAAAATCAGATGATGAACTTCAGTTCCAGCCAGCCTCAACACACTCAGTCCGAAACTTAGCATCCCAGCAGCCCGCTCTGACTACGCAGCATGACTTAGGTAGAGAAGACTAACCCCAGAGCCGTGCAATGCCACAAACTGGAATTTAGCATTAGATAAAGAAAACCCCTTTGAGTGAAAGCCTAAATGTAAAGGAAGCTGATCTTGGAGCGATGACTTTAACAGTGCACCCAGCTTACGGGTAGGTGGGATTTTGAACGCACGAAGAGCAACATTCATTTGTATGTGGAGCAAGTACTAAGCACCTACTGCAGAAAAAAGGTCCATCGACCAAAAAGGGAACATAAACACCTGCAGGTAACACTGGCAGGCAGCTGAAGCTCTAGTGCTGGGCAATGGAGAAGGAGGATGTTTTCTCTCCTTTACAGGCAAGTTTCATGCACAGTTTACAGCCGGTAATGCTGCAGGAGAACATGGCTGAGCCAACTGCCAGAGAAACGTAGCCCCGGAGCTCCCACAAGCCAAGGGCTTGGTGTCTCACCCAGCCTCTCCCGGGTCCATACACAGCCCAGCCATTCCCAGCCATGTCAGAGGGACCCTCTGCCTGCCATCACCCCAGGAAAAGTGGGGGATCAGGAATTTTTGTACCTCTAGGGCAAAAGGTGCACCTCCTCCAAGGCTCAGCACAGGGCAGGTACCTCCTCTTCCACCCTCAGGCCTGGCCCTGAGCCTGGAACACTTCACTACAATCCCAAGGTTCGTGGTATTAGCAAAATAATTTCCTTAAGGAAAGTAAAATCACAGAGAGGCCTTCTTCCCAAGATGGCAAATTTTATTTGTTAGGAAGCCTCATTTTACACAAAGCTCCTAATGTCCATCCAAGATCTTTCCATTCATGGAAAAAACTACGTAAAAACTCACACGCACGATTTGGATCAAGTGTATTTATCTGCATAGATAATCTTTTTTTTGCCAAGATAATGTCAGAAACTCTACACAAATCATCACAATTTACACTCTCCTCCTCTTTAGTATAAGGCAGACTCCGCCAAATCAAGGGCTAATATATCACATTATTTCTAGTAATCCAAGGGCTGCCTCCTGCCACACACTATGAAATACCTCTGCCTTTGATTCATTGATTCCTGCCTCACCTTGTGGGTACAAAAGCTTATCTCCCACCTTGTACAGCCTCCAGTTTAGCTTGCCGTGCACTGCGCTGCTCGACCAACACCAGCCCTGAGCCTCTCCAGCCAGCATTAACCCCTCCCATGCAAACACAGGGCCACACGCTTTGGGGAAAGCTTGCCGAGGATTTATTTTTTAGAAAATAGGCTTTTTTCCCCTCTTTCCAGGGGAGACTACAACTATTTCCCCACTGACACAGGCAGTGACACACGTGAGGAAGTCGCAGAGGTGAGTGGAACTGCAGGGGGTCCCAGCAAGGTGTGTCACCTGCTGCAGCCCCCCTGCCCAGCACCTCCCTGTGCCTTGTAGGAACGTACGGATCTCGGGACAGAATCCCTGTCACAGCCACACGACACCACACCGAGGGCAGCAATGCCAGCGGTCAGCAGACTCTGGATTTTTTACAGGCCTTCTCTGGTGTACACAAGGCCCTGGCAGCACAAGGAGCAGATCACTGCCGGACACCCATTCCTGTGCAGCCACTAACCCCATCTCCTGGGGAGAGACTCAGCCACCCAGCAAGTGAATCCCAGCCTCCCACAGCCCTGGGATGGATGGTTATATCCAAAAGTGTTCAGTAAGAGGGTTTAAGGGGTCGCTGGCCTCCACCAGTAGGGTCTGCCGAAGTGGAGCTCATGGCTTTGTGAGGTGAGGGCCTCCTGCAAGAGCCACCCATGCCTCATGATGGAGACAGCTCAGTATTCCATCCGAGCCGCTCGGCACCGCACAGTAGATTCAATGTGCAGCGGTAAACACTGCTTTTGGGGCAAGAGTCCACAGAGAAGTTATCAAGAGGAAAAGCAAATGCGTACAGCACACAGCAAGCGCGCTGGAGAGCACAACTGCAATACAAAGCACGACCTTCTCCCGACACCAGCCCTGGGATGACTAATTCCGTGCAAGGACACCAGTCACTGGCAGACCTCAGGCGCCCTTCCTCCACAGCTCTGGAAAGCGAAATAAAAGTACGAGACAGTCTGCCCTGCAAATCTGATGCCTGCAGAACCAAGTGCTCCCGTGTGCCCTCCTCGCACAAACAGGCCTGTCACTGATCTTCTCCCTAACTCCAGGCCCCACTCCCCAGCACTGTTGCACCCCCGGGCTGGGAACAGCCTCCTCTGTGTCCCACGTGTCCAAAAGGGCAGCAGATCTGAGCTCCTCATCCAGACAGACTGGTCCTTCCCCAGACTGCTGCTCAATTCCCACTTTTGGAGTGAAAAATCCAAGGCCAGTGGGGGACAGATGCAGAGATCAGCTCCTGGGCAGGATTTGCACATCGTGTGTATTTTTTCCAAGTTACCAACAGCAGCCTAAGGATCTGTGCACAGAGAATAAGAACCAGAAAAACATCAGGGAGATGTACCAAAACATATACCAGTGATGCCTTGGAAGGAAGGGCAGGGCTTCCAAAAATCAAAAGCACCGTCGGGTGCTGGCAACCTCCCACCAGCCGCACTCAGCTCCAGAGATTTGCTGCCAAGAGACCAGGCCAGGCGTGCAGCCACTCCAGCTTTGCCACTCCGGCTTCCACAGTCTCGCTGGTCCTTGTGAGGACTCAGCTGCCCAGGGCTGTTCGACCAGTCTGCCTCATCCACCCCACCACCAGCACCAGCTGCCGCCTGTCCACATCTGCATTTCAGAGGGACCCGTACCTGGGAAGATCCCAACCACACAGGTTCCTTGGTGTCTCCTGGTTCCCTGCGGACTCATCTCCCCTGTGCTCAGCACCGAGGCACCCAGGGGGTGGTCGCCGGCTGTGACCACCACTGACCATCGCTGCCCACGCTCCCACCACCTGGGCTGAAAGCATCTGCTTGCAGGGCTCTGCCCAGCCCCAGGCTCTCGCTCCTTTTGGCAGCAGCAGTGCCCGGGAACCTACAAAGGGGCCACTTTACATATCAATAACAGGCCAGGACAATGGGAGCTGCAGGGAGAGAGGGGGAAAGGATCCGGAGGCTGAGCATCCCCCAGCAGACAAGGGAGGCTACGGCCAGATCCCAGGGAGGTGGGAGATGAATCCTCCTCCGCACAGAACTGAGGCTGGCCTCCACACAGCCCTCCTGCCCAAAGGTGGCTGCCCCTCAGAGCAGAGAGGGCTCCTACCTAAGCGGAGGGTGGAGAAGAGCCCCAGAGAGTCCCTTTTCCACTGAAAAGCATGGGCCACCCCATCTCCCCCCACCCTCACCCTCCCAGCTCAGTGCCAGGGCTCTGCCCTACACACATCCCTCCTGCCCACCAGACACCCCACACCACCCTGGAGCCGGAGCTCAGCCCCTCGCCTGCCGCTCCCCACACCTTGCCTCACCCGGGCAGGACACACCGGGCAGCTGTTGGGACACGGCTCCTCCACCTTGCCCAGGCTGGAACCACCACCAGCCTGATCCTCCTCCAGCCCCTCTTTCTTTGCAGATCAGGTGGCAGCTTGGCAACAGGGCTTTGCCTGCTGGCATGGGAGAACAGACATGTTCAGTGCTGTAATTTCCTCAGGACACAAGGCTAGAAATTCTCTCAGCAGCTTCCAAGCTTCCTCAACCACCCTCAGCAGGACCCTCCTTGCTGTTGAGGACTTCAGGGAAAAGGAGCCAGGCCTGAGCCCAACGACAAAGAACCAGCTTTCTCACCTCCCACTCTTCTACAGATGTCCCAGGTCCCTTTCAGCTAAAAACCTTTAAATGCAGGTTCCTCTCTGCTCTTCCTAAAAGGGCTGTAGCCCCTCACAAGCTTTTTCTATGTGCTTTTCCATCTAAATGCCCTCTTGTCATACAGCACCCTGCGGAGCAAGGGAAGCTGCTCTCATACTAAGCCCAACAGGAGGGCTCTCTGGGGCCAGGAGAGTGCAAGAAAGATGCACTTTGTCCGCTTTGCAGTCTTTATTGAGCGCATAATTTCAGACTTTCTTGCAGATTAGAAAAAAATGGAATTTTTGCAGGAAACAAGTGTGGAGCCAAGAATCTTCACTTGCATCTTGTGTCCAGTAGCAAGGTCCCCTCTGTTCATTATAATCCTCAGTGTAACTTCTGCTCTGCAGCTCCTTTAATCACATCAGATATGGGAACAGAAAAATGTCATTGTTCCTTGGCCACGAACAATGCCATTCGTGGAGCCATGAGAAAGCGCAAGATGGATATAAAAAAGGCGGGCTCTTGTCTCCCCATAATCTCTTCTACAAACTGACAAAAGAGGGTTTTGTATAGAGAAAATTGTCACATACAGAAACAAAACAAAAATAGAGCATGCGAGCTGGGACCACTTTTATCTGGAGAGGCACCACGGGGAGATATGCCAAATGTGATTCATTCTAACAAGTTTAGCCCTTGAGAGACAAGAGCAGAGCCCCCGGTTAAGAATGAGGAGGTTAGCAGGGAGGGTCAGGGGTGAGCCCGGCCTGGCACAGCCAGGGAGGGTAAGTGACCCTGAAGACGGCTGCTCCCCTCGTTACAGGGCCAGGAGCCCCGGCGTGGGACAAGCGCGTGGAAAGCAGCCCGGCTGGGGTGCGGGTGAGGTACTCAGGGGTTTTACCGTTGTTAATTTTGTTAGGTTAGCCCACGCATCGGCTCATTTACGCGCACTAATTAACGTCTATCAACAGATAGAGCTGCTCCTGGTCTCCCATCCACAACGGGCAGCGAGCAACGATTAACTGCACAGCCCTTTGGGAAGACCCTTCCCCTGCACAGGCACCTGAGTAAACCCCCCGGAGCTGCTGAGCTCTGAGCAGCAGCAGCACAGCCAGCCACGCACTCACGCTTGCTTGGGACCAGCCTTCCCGCCCCCCAGGCTCGTAGCACAGAGACCCCGATCAATGCAACGGCAAGACCCCTGGAATGAAATCAATGCAGCTGAACAAGTGTCTAAGTCCCAGTGTCATCACATTATTTATTCCCCCAAGTCCTCCTGTGGCTTCGGTGGGAGGAAGCGCACGAGCGCATTCTCTGCCTGCGCTCTGCAGCCAGCAAATAAACCAGAAGCTCAGGTTCTGCTTCCCAACACATGCCAAGTCTGCAAACCACTGGCACCAAGCACCCTGCTAAGCACCACCAATTTAGAATGGGCAGAGGTAACGGGGGACGGTGACACCAGAGCTCTCAGCCAGAGAAGATGAAGCCAGCACCCTTGTGCAAGCAGCATTGTGCCTGCACTCCTTCCTCACAGGTTCTCCTCCTTCACCTCTTCACTGCCTCCTGGGATGTCCCTGCTCACTGCCTCCTTTCAAGCCATTGTTCGGTTAAGTGCTTTTTAAGTGATGCAATTTGTGCCCAAGGAGAAGGAGCTGCAGAGAAAGAGCTCCACAGCCCTGGTGGCCTCACGGCATCAGCCAAATGTCACATCCAGGCCCAGCAGGCAGCAGCATAGAAACAACCAGGGCCATCCCCCACCGCGCCTCCAAAGAATGGGTGAGATGGGCAGAGCCCCATCACCGCCTCCAAAGAATGGGCGAGATGGGCAGAGCCCCACCACTGCAGTGCCCACCCACCGTGGAGAGGCCAGAGCTGAGCCGCAGCACCAATAAACTGTGTGGCACAACAGGAGATGGTCACAGGGCCAGGCAGCTGAGCCTCCTCCTGAGCAGGAGGAGATGCAGAGGAACAGCACACCCGGCCCACCAGCTGACAGAGTCAAGCAGGGCTCAGGCAGCTCCAGACCAGCACCTTCTCATCTGCCCACTGGCAAGGGTGCCATGTGAGGAAAGGCCCCTCCCAGGTTTACGTGCCCAAAATGCCCACTAAGAGAGGCCACCAGCTCTGGTCTTGCCCCCTCTCGACCACAACAGCACAGGGCACATCAGGGAAGAATGGACAGGGCTGAGTGCTGCAGGAGCCCAGAAACACCTACAGGGTCCTCCCTTGCTCTGCTTTCACCTGCATTAAGATGCCATTTCAGTGACTTGTTATAAAGTCACTACACCAGACTACAAACATTTTTCAAGCCCAATACCGCCAGGGAGCTGGTGTTTGACAACCTGGGCTGCACAGCAATCCATAAGCATGTCCCCACCTGAAAGCCATTGCACTGGCCAGGCAGCAGGTCAAGCCCACTAGAGGCTGTCTCAAAGGAGCTGTTGGGCAGGAGCTGTGCACATGCTGCCGACCTCCAAACCTGCCTCAGCCAGAGGCTCCGCTCCCCTGTGACAGGAAAAGCAACCGCCCCCCCAGCACATCATCACTGCCCTCCGCCACGCCCTGGGGTCAGCTTGGACCTTCCTCCTTCACCCCCCGGGCCACCAGCACCCCCAGACCTCAGGCAGAGGGAGGGCCTCCTGGGAACACCCTCCTGGTGCCAAGGGTGGGCATCGGGTTGGGAAACTGTCGACCACTTGCACAACAGCACAAACTCATCGCCAGGACGCTCTGAAGGTGGCTCACGTCTCAGCGCTGCCCGTGCGAGCGGCATCTCTCACTTCACATGGGCTCGCTTCCTCCAGGTGCCCCTATATTCCCACTCAGGAACAAGGGACAAGCGTCTCACTTGCCACTGTCATCTGATCAAACCAGCCGAGTCCCCGCTCAAAAGCCACATCACAAACTGGGTTATTTGGGATTCCCAACCAAGACCATTGGCTAAACCCCTAGCACCGTTTGTTATGTTTCCTATCTCCAATTTACAAAGTGATTCTGTTGATCTTGCTCCTAACTCTGCAAATGATGAAGAAATGACAAGAATTAAAACCCAGACACCCAGGAGGGAGCTCCCCCCCAAGAAGAGCTCGGGGGTCCTTGTGCACAGAGCACCAAGGAGGGGTTTGTCTGCAGGCACCAGCTCCCACGGGAGCCTGTCCCACCAGCCACACTGAGGAACCGCAACAGAGCCAGGGAGATGGCAAAGAAACCAAGCCAGGGACAGAAAAAGAATTTCAAATAAAAGGACGGATTAAAATCAACACAGCAGCAACACCCACTCTGCCACAGCACTGGCCACACTCCCTGAGCTGGGCTGCAGGCCGGGTGCACCTCAGCACCGCGCTCCTGACATAACTCTCCCTGGAAGAACGCCTGCACGCTACCATTTTTTATTTGGGCAGTGAAGCAGAGGTCTAAGGAGCAATATATTTTTTAGCTGTGGTTACAGCTTGGAATTAATGATCCTCCCACAAGCATGAAGCTAACCTGAGGTAGAAGTGGCATTTTCCATTATCTTATTGAGAAAAATATCACAGAAAGCATCACTTTTAAGTACACTGTGCAGGCAGGCAGCCTGGGAATACCAGGGAAATTATAACTAGTTGTTCAGAAAATGAAAAGTTTAGTTCAAAACTCAGAAGTTTTCCCATTCCCCAACTGGGCAGACTCCCACAGCAGCCCCACCGTGACCCATTGGGACACAGTAGCAGCCGCCCCAGGGTGGCCGAGGGCAGCGCGGCCCCTGTTCTGCTTTGAGCCAGTCGTGGCTCCATGTGGCACCAGGGCTGCAGAGCCAGCTCTCACCAGCACCTGCCAGGAGATGAGGTCAGCCCTTAAGTCTCACACTCGTTTCTGTGTTGTTTGCTCCAGTCGGAAAAGGCGTTCTGTGTGATAAGCACCATCAAACCCCTGTGCACATCGATCACGTTACAGCCAGAAACCTCACTGAGGCCTCAGCAACAGAGGAAAGAAGCAGTGACACTGAGCACAGCCCACCAGCAGATCACAAATCATTTCACATCCAAGCAAGGGATCAATCAAGTCACCTTGATTATTTCCCCTCCTCTAAAACACCGGAAAGGTCGCACCCTCCTGCGAGGTAGCTGTCTGCTCTCCTGCTCCACTCCCAGCACCTCCAGCTCAGAATCTGGAAGCCGGGGGGCCATGGACAAGGCTATGGGGAACGGTGGGGGTCCCACAGCTCCAGCCCTGCAGCAACAGTGGCCAATGGTGTCGCGGTCGCATCCGACAAAGCGTTGCCAGAAGGTCGAGGGAGGGTGAGAGCTGCCCCACAGTTGCTGGGCACAGGGCCACGGGGCACAGGGACACACTCCTGCCCTACCCTATCACTGCCTCAGCCACAGGGACCACGTCAGGCTGGAGAAGACTAAAGTGGAGTGGCGGCCACATGCCTTATGCTCAAGATGGCTGCAGAATGTGCCAGGGCAGAGCACGCTGTGCTGGAGAACACCTACAAAGGATCATGCCTTCCTTTACTACGCTCTATCTACCTGCA
The DNA here is from genome assembly GCA_013396935.1 of Baryphthengus martii. Lineage (NCBI taxonomy): Eukaryota > Metazoa > Chordata > Aves > Coraciiformes > Momotidae > Baryphthengus > Baryphthengus martii. The sequence goes on along the minus strand of VWZK01004616.1, from coordinate 6,557 downwards.
CTTCTTCCAAAAAAAACAAACCTATTTTTTTTTCTATTTCTTCATCTACTTATAGTTGCAGGTAACAAAGCCTGCAAACCACCAGAGGACCACTCACCCAGAGTCAGGAAAGATGAGCCGAACCAGAACAGGGGCAAAGCAACTGGGATTGACAAAGTGCTGCAGAACCAAGCCCATGAGAGACACTCGCAGCACCCAGCCTCGAAAATAAGCATGTGTGGACGCTTCACTGACAGCACAGAAAGAGAAAACCACTGGGAAAGGGAAGCCTCATAGAAACTGAAGGGGTGGGAAACTGCCATGGGAACACAGAGGGAAGAGCGGGCCAGGAATAAACTCGGGCTAGAGATCAGCAGGAAGCTTCTAGCAACTGGAAGCAGAATGTTCCAGAACAGAAAGCCATTTCTGCCCCTCCTTTCCACACAGGCTTTGTGCTGTTTGCCAGTGGGACCCATAGGCCCGTAGGAAAAGACATAAGGGCCCTCTGAACCTGTTCTTCCCCCACGGCCCCATCCCCAGCATCTCATCCCTGCCCACAGCCCACTCCATCCTCTCCCCAAGCCCCTCTCCGCTGCTTCCCGAGCCAGCACAGCGCCTCCCTCTCCCATCCGCACTCCCTTCGCTCCCCACGGTCCCACCGCAGCCCAGCGACCCAGCCGGGGCGGCCCGGAGGCCGTGAGCCTAGCGGGGCAGCTGCGGAGCAAAGCCCGGTCGCGGCCTCCCCTCGCCTTCA
>VWZK01004612.1:2989-20742 GCA_013396935.1 Baryphthengus martii | reverse complement strand
TAATGCAGCCCAGTATCCTGTTGGCTTTCTTTGTTGCTGCAGCACAGTGTCCTCTCATGTTGAGCCTGCTGTCCAGCAAGATCCCCAAGTCCCTTTCCACAGGGCTGCTCTGGAGTCTGAGCTGCATTCTGAAGTTATGTATTCCCAGGTGCAAGTCTTTACACTTGTTCCTGTTGAACTTCATAAGGTTCCTGCTAGCCCACTCCTTCAGCCTGTCCAGGTCTTCCTGGAGCACGGCTTTCCCTTCTAGAATGTCAATTTCCCCACACATTTTGGCGTCATCTGCAAACTTCATCAGGGTGCTCTTGATCCTAACATCTAAATTACTTATGAAGATAGTAAACAGAGCTGGGCCCAATATTGATACCTGAGGGACTTTGCTTGTAACTGGTTCCCAGTTTGAGAAAGAACAACTTACTACCACCCTCTGGGTACAGCCTGTCAATCAGTTCCCCACTCATTGCACTTACCGCTTGTCTAGGTTGTAATGTGTCAGTTCCTCTAGGAGGAGGCTGTGGGAGACCCTGTCAAAAGCCTTGGAGAAGTCCAGGTAGACAATGTCCACTGCTCATCTTGCACCAACTAGTTGGGTCACCTTGTCACAGAAAGAGATTAGGTTTGTTAAGTGTGATAGGCCCCTGGTGAATCCATGCTGGCTTTTCCAAGTCACGAGCTTCAGTTTGCTTGCAACAGTTTCCAGGTTTTGCTCCATAACTTTTCCAGGGACGGAAGTGAAGGTAATGGATCTATAATTACCTGGATCCTCCTTGGAAACCTTCTTGTAGATAGGGTTGACATTAGCCTTCTTCCAGTTTTCTGGCATGTCTCCTGATCTCCATGAATTCTCAGAGATTATGGAGGGTGACCTAGTAATGACATCGAACAGCTTTCTTAACAGCCTCGGATAGATGGCATCCAGGCCCATCAATTTGTACAGGTCAAGCTCCTGTAACAGTTTGACACATCAACTCTTCCTTCACTAACAGCACGTTTGTGTCTGCATCAACCTGGATTTTTCTTCCCAAGTTTGTAAATATTGAATACAAATTACTTTCTTAATTAAATCAAAAAAAAAAAAAAAAAAAGGCATAATTTTTCTCTGACTGGTTGCCAACATGTTAAGCTTAATATATGCTGAATATTATATTTGGAAGTGATTTATTGGAAAATTTACCAATGATTGAAGAAAATGTTTTGCTTATTTTCTTAAATATCAGCAGTTTTAATAATTAAATATTATGTACTCAAATGTGAAGAACATATATGTATTCAAGATCTACAGACTTCTTAATAATTATATTATATAGGGGTTGTCAGTTCATAAATTTATTCCAAACTTTTCTGTCCATTTTCTGCATCTAAGATATCTAAGTAACTCATATTGACTCATATTGGAAATGTTAACTAGAATAAGAATTTAATTTTGTTTTGTTTTGTTTTTTGGGTTGTTTTTTTTGTTATCTAGGAAGAAGAAGATAATCTTCCTTATCCTTATCTTAAGACAACACATGTTGTCAAGGTTTAAGGTTAGGGTAGTCTGCTAGACCTTGTGAGAGATAGATACCTCCAAAAAGGGAAGAGAAAGGAAATAAGGGACAGAGACTTATCAATTAGAAAAGAAAGCTAGAACAGTTTTAATGAAAATAATAATACTAAAATGGAATATACTCACATATACACAAACCCAGTATTGAATCCAAATCCCTCCCACCCCCAATGGCAAATACATCACAGTCACCATTGATGCTGTGGAGCAGACATTGGGGAAGTCCCAGACTGGACTCAGTGACAGATGGGAACCAGATTCAGGAGCTCGATTCTGGAAATAGATTCAGGAACACATGAATCAGGATTGAAGGCAGAACAGACAGAGTCCTCCTCTGATGCCAGGAATTGGAGAAAAGAGCTTGACCCTCATGATCCCTCAGCTTTATACTGAATATGACATATATGGATGGAATCCCTCATTAGTCAGTTTAGGATCACCTCTCCTGTCCACTCACCAGTCCTTGGTTGTAACTCTGAACATGGAGCATTATCACTGTTAAAAGCAGACACTGCCAGTGAAAATCTGCCGTCCACTTCAGAAAGTGCAGTTAGTTATAAGAGACTGAGCTGAAAAGTAAAATCACTGAACAGAATTGTTCTGCTCTAATTCAAACACATGTTCAAATACTAAGTTTTAATATTTAGGTTATTTAAAGGATATGTCTGCTCAAGAAGGAAAAAAAATCAGTAAAACAAATACACTACTGAATATGAAACCAAAGGTACTAGAAACAAGCAGGGGTTTTCCAAGAACTCACATTATCTACCCAACACAAAAGAAGACCGCAAGAAGACAGAAAGATTTTTTTTTATTTTTTTTTTACCTGACTGGGAATTGCTTTGAGATGCAAGGCACTATCGCTGGGCCAGGGATTAGGGACTGTGTTCCCACCTCTCTATTTAAGTCTATGAGGTGTTATTCTACTTCACTATTTTATAAACAATAAATAACAAAAAATGAGTTTTTTTCCTTCAGCATCTGAAGCTGTATTTGTAGATTACTTCAGAGTAAACAGTTTTCTTTCTTTCTTTTTTTCATACCATCACTTTTAAATTTTGTCTTTGCTCAAGTTGCAGTATATGTCTATACCATATACTGCATAATGTATCTTGGGTCAAGTGACGGTGATCTTACTGCCACAAAATGCTCAGTCTACACAGTGTGGTTTAATAAGCTATGTACACAAATGTTTGTTAACCCAAGACTTGATGTTTCTCCAACACTGTGCAGAGTCAAGGCCCAATCTTTCCTATGAGCCAACTTGCCAATCTTCATTTCTGTGAAAGCATTCAACTTCACTATGTACAGGAAGGAACTTGATGCGAGTGAAATTGCAATTCGAGTAATCAAGATCATGAAGACAGATAGGCTTCTGTTAATTAAAGGCTTCTGCTTTCTCAGATTTTGTATTGTATGTCTTTCTTATCTTCCCTTTATTTCAAGCCTATCTATAGATCCTGAGCAGATTCCAGTTTCTCAAGTCAGTTCTTCAGCAAGCCTAAAACCAGAGATGAGAGTAAAAATTTGTTAAAGCTGACAGTGACTAAGTTTAAATAATAATAATTTAAAAATATAGCTGCTAAATAAGTGAAGGGTTCCCAAATTTCCTTTCTTTCATATGAAAAGCACAAACTGATGAATATATAGTGAATATGTCAAATATAGGGACTATCTAATAGTCTGCATCAGTGTGGGAAGAAACAGTGTTACCTTCTGTCTCTCAGTGTCTACACAGCAGATCTACATGAAACTTCAACTTATGTTGAATATTTAGCTGCAGGTATGGGTACTCTAGTTCTGTCCTTTGTCATGTCAACCATTTCAACCACTGTTCTCTGTTTTCCCCATTTTTAATTTCTTTTTTTTAATTTTTAAAAAATTCAGTCTGAGATTGTTAATACTCACCATTGAGTCTCACCGGGGAAAAAACAAACAACACAAACCCAAATACACACCTCATCCCCAAAACAACCAGAGAGCATCAGGAAGTGAAGAATAACAAAGTGGCTAAGGAATGTTGCACGTGGCTAAGGAATGCAAATAATTCAAAGATCTAACATTTCTGAAACCTCATCCTTGCTTCTGCTTTTATCAGATATCTCCTGATGTCTGAAAGATTCTATGTTTTAACAATAATGTAAAATTATAATCAGGAGCTATTTTCACAGTTATTTTTCTAATTTGAATTTTTAATTTAGACATAAATTCATGAAAGTCAATATAGTATTCAGAAGTCAACATTAATGCATTTCTAAGACTTGTATGATAAGATGTAGATACAGCAAATTTTAAAATAGGAAAGATTTCATGGTGAAGTTAAAAAAACCCACTAATTTAATATTTGTTTAATCATGAAACTTTCATGTACTCCACTTTCATTAAATGAATTGGTTATTTCAGAGAGATGGAAAGGAAAGGCATATACCACTGAGTCAATCTTGCTTGAGTCCAGTGAGTCTAAAGTATAATCTTATAAACTTTGAACCATATTGGCCAAATCTTTCATAGATCTCATATCAAAATAATATGACACCAAATGCCCAAGAATTTGTCAGAGGAAAATGCAGAAATAGTTTATAATCTGGAAAAATCTTTCTGTGTCAAAGCTGAAGGCCATTGGTAAAGCAGATGCTGCAATTCTATGTTATTACTGCCTGTGCTTTCTGGGTAGATAAATAAAAGACTGTAGCATTGTTTATCCTTTGCTATAGCTAAGTTTCTAGGTAAACACACAGGTTAGTCACTACCATGAAAAAGACCTCAGTCATTTGACAAGAATTACTACAAAGGCCAGGAACTTAGACATATTCAACCTGGTATTTCAAAATCACTATGTGACAAAATTTAGTAAACAATAAACATCTCAGTGACAATTCTACAATGACTGTGCATGCAGTTCGGGTAATCATGTATGCAAATTGCTAGGTAGGTGTATACATACTCTAATGCATGTGCAAGAAACTGGTTTAAACATACAGCAGGATGTTACCTTTTGAAAATGTGTGTTTAATTTCAATATGTTAAAAGATCATCAGAAAAGAAAATCATGAGGTTTAACTCTCTTGGTGCCACATTGTACGACGAGGGAGATACAAACAGTAATACAAGCAGACAAATCACTTTGAGTGTCTCATTCTTTAAATAGCACAAGAAAGAAAACATTAGGATGTGAAAACAAAAGCATACTTTTGAATTTTTTCTTCCTCCAAAAGAGGCCAGTGACTATTCAAAGGAAATCTATTTTACTCAGTATTTCTCTCATTTTGTAAATTAATTTTGAGTAACATTTTGAACAGAAAAGCCAATAAAAGCTTTAAAGCAGATGCCTTCTAATAAACAAATCAGCTTCCAAATCCTTATTTCTCTACAGGTTAGAGGCAAAGACAACACCTGTTGATATTACTGAGAGGAAGCATGCTGTATTTTACATTCAACATCACTGTTGCTCAGAATGAGAAAAGGTCCACAGTGCAGATGAAAAAACATCTACTAAGTAAGGCAACATTTTCCTCAAATACAGCTCCATCAACTTAAGAAAATAGTCTTTCTTTTGATGATGAATTGAATAATACTCTTGATAATACTCTTTGATAATACTATTTGATAATACTCTGACAATAGTCTTTAAACTCCACAGGCATTAAAAAAGCATAACAAGTAAGAGACTGTCTTTATGAGTATGTAAATTGCAGGGTATCCAAATAGATGAAATTAACTGAATTTTAAGAAATCTTATTTCTACACTGTCAGGTTAAGAAAGACATGCTATAGACTTGCACTATTTTAATAACTAGAAAACCACAGCAAAATAACAGAGGAATACTGTGTTGCAAATCATATCTTAAATCTTTCGGAAACAATGGTAACTTGCATATTTTAGTCAGCTTATATTGCTCTGATAAAAATGCAAGGTATTGCATACATGTGAGTATGTCCATGCTGTACTGTGGACTAGGTTCAGCAGTTACATCTTTCATTCATTCAACAAAATAAAAATAATAATAGACTAAATAGGTATCTCGATACTACCTGCAAGATTTTTCACATGAGGAATATAAATCCAATAATATAAACACCGGGCGTTGGTTCTTAATGAATTTCTCTTTTGTTATTGCATTTTTCACTAATTTTGACATTAATCCCATCAATTGAATATTACACTCATCAACATTCAATCCTTGGCTTTGAAGGTCGGTCTTTAATGATTATTTCCTAAACATGTGTCCTGGGTTCGGCTAGGATAGGCTTAATCTTCACCAGGAGCTGGGAGGGGGCCACAGCCCGTATAGACAACCAAACCAGCCAAGGGCTTATTCAATACCATATTGACATCATTCTCACTATATAAGGGCAAGGTCAGGCTGGGCAAAGTGCAGGCTTGGGCAGCAGTCAAGGTTGCAGCACATCTTTGGTGGTGCCATTGGTGCAGAGCTAGTCCAGTCTGTGTGGTTTACATCACTTGCTTTATATATTGTTTAATTAATATTGTTATTATTATTGTAGTTATTTTTGTGTGTGTGTGTGTATTGTTCTATTAAGTTCTCCTTATCTCAACATACAAGTGTTTGCCTTTTTATCTCCCTATTCTCCTTCCCATTCAGAAGGGATGTGGGGATGTGTGCGGTAAGTGAATGGCCACAGGGTGCTCAGCTCCCGGCTGGGTCTAAACCACAACAATGAGATGTCCTTCCTCAGCCTTTACTGAAGAATCTAATGTATAATGTACACATAATATACAATACTATATTTGCTCTGTTTTACAATATACTGTGGTATCCAGTGTTACTCTTCACACAGAGCCAAGGACTAGGTCTGGTTAATTAAAAGTTTTATTGCTGAGTAGAAGATTCCATGAAGAGTAAGCAGTGCACACAAATAAACACACACAGCTTTTCTACTGCCACTTGTTTATAACTGCTGAAAAAATGTACTTAACATTTATTCTGTTCTGCTCTAACAGTGACAGCAAAATGGCCTTGGTCAGCAGTGTTGCATGAATATGGAATGAATTTTAAAAATCGTATTTGTTGCTTAGAACATCTATATAAAACAACTTTTTGTTCATCTGTGTTACTATATCTGGCCTTTGAAAAGCATTATGCATGGTAATGAGTCATCCTGAGGGTGAAAACAGATATATTAAATTTATCATTTTTATTAGCTCTTTCTAGGAAGGTATTTTAATAATCTTTCTTACTTATCATTTCCACTGCGGAGGATTTTGAGACAAGACTCTTTTTGCTTATAAAATATTTTCTCATAAAGCAAAATTAAAATAATTTTTCATTAATGAATCTACAGTTTTGCAGTGCAATTAACAGAGTCAAGAGAATGGGCTTCAGTTAAAAGGTCCTGAATTCCCTTGGATTTCTCCTGGAGCTGCTGCTGATAATGATTTCTGAAAATAAGGATGACAACAATGAAGTATAAACATTATAATAAACATTGCTTCTCCTGTGGTGTCCTTTTACTGCAAGTTGTATTTATTTCCAAAGATTTCTTCACCGTGCTAGCCCTAGGTCCTTTTTTATAATGGTATGAAAAATCCACTTCTACAGGTCCTAAGTTCATTTACTATCACTCAGTGTTTACTTTTCTCTTTTTCTAAAGAATGTTACGGCACAAATGCCAGATACTCTACTTTCACTTAAGAACTGTATAGCAGCCGCAGCTTCCCCCATAGCCAAAACCAGGGCACAACCAGGGTGGACCAGAACAGTTTGGCACCTCAGCTTAATGTGTACCTCACAGTGATTAACTGTTGCCTCAAGGTCTAGACTCTTAGCCTGTTTCATCTGTGCTTGCCCCCTCAACTAATTAGAATGAACACTCGGAATCCTCGGTTAGGGTGTAAATGGGATCCTGCATAAGAATCAGAGGAGCTGGTTCTTTGCAGTGCAGTGGGCCTGGTAGTTGGACCTCCACTTGGACATGCTGTCCAAGAGTACTTCCACAGATTGAGTGAGACTCCGTGGACTGAGTGAGCCTTGTATGTTGTCCCCCGTGTGGGAGATTTCCCCTTTATGAGTGAGTGTATGCCATTTTGGTTCATCTTTCCTTAAGGTTTAGGAATTATTTGTATTAGTTAATTGTCAACAGACATACAGACTTGTATTTTGACAGAAATGCTTGGCAATTTTGGTTGTAATAAACACCCGTTTGCTGCTGCTGTCTCTTTGTGGGTGCCTCTGTGACAAACTGTTGGTTGTATCAGCTGAATGAAGCCAGTGTCTTCCACCTGGCAGTTTGACTATCTATTTCACATCAGGAGGTTCTAATTTGTCATGAACCCAATAAGAAAGGCACTTAGACTACATGAGATATAATTTAAAATACTGTTTATTAGAACTAAGACCATAAGAAGAGAATAGCATAGATAAGATTATGTCCCATTGGATGTTGGGAGCTCTGGGTGGTGTAACTTTGAACAGGATTCAGACTCATGCACAGCATACCATGCAGTCCCCATCCATAGCAAGGAGAGTCCTCTTTCAGTAATTTGAGCTATTACAGTATTTCCTTAAGATGAAACAACTGTATTTATTATTTCTACAGTCAAAACGAAAAGATTATTCACAGAGGAATTTCTTGGAGCACTTTTAGGCAAAGGCAAGGCCACCAGTGGTACTCAGTGGAAGCTGCCTATGAGCTCCTCCGTTACAGTGGCCTGGCAGAGTTTATCCTGACACCAAGCGATTTGTACAACACAAGACAGGTCTGAAGGCCAGTGTACATGCATCATAGATGTGGGATTAGACATGTTATCTGCTACGTGGATCACTAAATCTTTGATGGGCAGTGGTCTTCCTATCAGGATCACTATGGTATCCCAGGATGACCTTTGGAATCAGTATCTGATACAGAACACGAGTATTATTGTTATCTTTATATTTAAAGCATAAAAGATGTGACACAATTTTTCTCCTAGGAGATGTAATATAGCACATGCTTAACAGCAGTTGAAAGTGATGGAGAGCTACACAGAAGAACAGAAATACATTACAAATCAAATTATTTCTGTATTGTTTTTCCAAAGCTGGTAGTGATGCCTAACCTAACTCCACTAGTGTGAATGCAAAAGTGTTTTGGTTCATATTGGTGGAAATCAATGGAAGTACACTGACTTTCAGAGGCAGAAGCTATGAACATTTGCTGAAGGAGTTAATACATGGGTCTTCTCTCAGATAGTATGAGGTTTCCACAGTATTTTTTCATCTGAAAAGAAAAATGACTGAAACAAAAGGCATAAATGTTGCATTTCTCCACAGAAAGTTGAAGTGCAGAAAAGCCTCAAGTGAGTGGAAGGAAAAGGTGGAAGAATGTACATGGATATTAATTTTCTCCTTAGCAGTTGGTTTTGGGTTTGTTTGGGTTTTTTTAATCCAAAATAAATTATTTGCAGATGATCTGCCTGACATAAGAATACACTCATATTCCTGAGCCCACCTTTTGTGCGAGTGTCTCTTGAAGTGATTTCCAGCTTCTTGATTTTCTTTCTCTTGTTTTAACAAAAATGCTGGTAATGAAACACAATATACATGTTTGTGATGTATTATGTGTCGTCTTTACCAGTCTCAAGTAATTCTACTTGAAACCTATCTGTATTAAAAAAATAAGAGCTTTCACACTGTGAATGACAGGAGCATATTAAGTTATATGAGAAGGGACATATGAAGGAACAGCTTCTAAATGATTACTAAACAATATCTGAGTTTGTTTCTGCACCTGAAAAAAAGACTCTTTCATAAAGAAAGTCTTAGGAATGATACCTGGAAAGTGTTCTTACTTTTTGAGTTCATTCTGCATTTCTTATTCTAACTGGTTAAGAGAACTGGGCAAACTAAGCTTATTTTCTGCACTTTTTTTTAATCACAAGAACAGTTTGTTAAACCTCAGATAAACTGAAAACTTCCTGCTGCTCCTGATGGGTAAAGAATATAGTTTTGCTGGGTGTTATCATCTGTTTGATAAGTTATCACTTCAGCAAGAGTGTGATGACAAAGGGTAAATCTGAATAGCTTTCTTGATATCACTATTGTTATTCTGATTTTCAAAAGCCTAGCTCTGATCTAGTATTTTGGTAAATACTGGCTTTCATGAAGCTCTTGACATAAAAAGCTCATGAAGGTCACTTGACATAAAATTGTTTAATGGACAGGGAAGAATGTTCAAGTAAAATAGTTCCATGAATGATTGTGAAGGCTTTGGTTTGCTGAGAAAATTGAAGTTAATAACAAAAGATGGCTGGTTTAGAAGTTTTTTTGCTGTCTGAACTTCATTTTTCTTTCTCTCTGAGCCAGGATAATGCTTATCAAGTGAACTTATTAATTAAATTAATTGAAGGAAATTGACATGGCTTTTAAGGAATATGTACACACATGCCAAATATTTATTGTTCTAGCCAGCACATTTTGTATTACTCTTTATTATAAAATATATCTTTCTGGATCTCTACAGATCCTTAGAACATCAAGAAAAGCCCAAGAGGAGTTTACATAAGCCATGGTTTTCTGTTAAATGCCATGTGTACATTGGGAGTGGTAGTGATGTTTGGTTATGTTTATGTGAGCTGAGGACACATTCAGGGCCACAACTATCCCCATATAGCATTTATTAAGAAGTATTTACTATCAGTTCTCTGGAAGAAGAGGACAGCTTCACCTAACTCAACAACAAACTTTTCTAACCCACTTCAAAAAATATAGGATCCTCCTCCTCATTCTTTGAGGACACCAACTTTTGTATTGTTTTAACTGGAAAAAACCTTTAAGACCATTAATTCCAACGATTAACCTAATACTGCAAATCCTACCACTAAACTATGCCTCTAAACACCTCATCTACATGTCTTTGAAATACCTCCAGGGATGGTGACTCCACCACCTCCCTGGACAGCCTGTACCACTGCATAACAACTCTTTTAGTTAGAAGTTTTTCCTAATGTCCAACCTAAATCCGCCCTGGTGCAACTTGAAGCCATTTCCTCTTGTGTTACCACTTATTACCTAGGAGAAGAGACCAACCACCCACCTTGCTACAATCTGTTTTCAAGTAGTTGCGAATAAGTGATGAGGTCTCACCTGATCCTCCTTTTCTCCAGGCTAAGCAACTCCAGTTTCCTCAACTGCTCCTCATAAGACTTGTTTTGTAGACCTCTCACCAGTTTCATTGCCTGTTTTTGGATACACTCCAGCACCTCTTTCTTGTAGCAGGGGATCTGAAACAGAACACAGTATTTGAGATGCAGACTCACCAGTGCAGAGGAACAATTGATTCCCCAGTCCAATTGGTCACACTATTTCTCATATAGGCCAGGATGCTGTTGGCCTTCTTGGCCACCTGGGCACACTGCTGAACATGAGTTCAGGTGGCTGTAAGCCAATACCCTCAGGTTCTTTTCTGCTGAGCAGCTTTCCAGCCACTCCTCCCCGGGCCTGTGGTGTTGCCTGGAGTTGTGGCCCAAGTGTAGAACTTGGCACTTGGCCTTGTTGAATATCTCACTGTTGGCCTTGGCCAACAGATCCAGCCTGTCCAGAACCCTCTGAAAAACTTTCCTACCCTCAAGTACATCTACTCACTCACCCAGCTTGATATCATCAGCAAACTTACTGAGAGTGTACTTGACCCTTTCATCCAGGTCATTGATAGAGATATTAAACAGAACAGGCCCCAGTACTGAGTATGAACACCACTTGTGCCTGGCTGCCACCTGGACTTAACTTCATTCACTATAACCAATAATATCAGATATTTTCTACATCTCTCCCTCCTACAGATTTTGTATCTAAAAAAGCCCCAATTTAAACTCATCCTTCACTTTCTTCTGACCTAGGAGAGTTTTTGAATCTCCCATGTAGGAGTCTGGCCTCTGGCTTGATTCCCAACACCTGTGACCAATTATCTTCTAGAGCAAGGTCCCATCATTATCCTGGGCCTTGTTATAAGACCTGATACACAAATACTGTTGCTCAGTTCTTGCTCAGTTTGTCTCCACAGACTCTATATAGTACAAGGTCTATGGCATGCCATTGAGTAATACTAATCTGCTTAGTACTATGTAGTGTAATTTTTTTCAATTTTTCCTGTTTTGTTTTCCAAAACTTCCATGAACATCTAAGCAGCACACTATATATTTTCTGTGAACTTGCCATGACTGTCTGCTAGAGTATGCAATACAGTTTTTCTGTCTGAATTTTTACATTGCTACAGAGAAACCTGTTCTCAGTATGGTGGAGGACTTCCCAAGCAGCTGTTCTGCTGTCTTTCATTTCACTTTTCAGCACCTATTCAGGTTCAATTAATTGATCCCATTCTCTATTATCACAAAATATATTTGGGATAGGTCTTCAGAATTGCAGGGAAGCTTTTCTTCAGATCATATTTAAAAGAAATAAAATATTAGGAAAGCGTGTATGTGAATAAAAATACTTCTCATCTCTACTGTTTTGCTAGAAAATGTCTAATTTAATGCCTTTAGTGATTAGCTAACCTCCTAGGAGTTGTTAGATATTTGTTTTTTAGTAAAATCTGAGATTGTATGTTAAACTCTGTGTCAGTCAGAAGAGTAATTTGTATGCTTTTCTTGTAATGCCTTAGGACAGAGGTTTTCAGCCTACTAATGTCTCATGGTGTGATTGGAAAAAGTTGTGGGAAACAGTTTTCATATGCCTCGCATTTTGTTTGTAAGTATTTATTAATACATCCCTTTGGTCTTCGTGTGTATTGTGAAATAGTGACTAACAGTAAAAAGTTGTTTCTTTAACCTCACAATCTACTTAATTACTATAAACAAACTCAGCTGTGGAGAAAAAAAATATAATTAATTTTAGGGAAAAAAGTTAATTCAAACATAACTGCAAATATATATAATTTGTGACAGATTCAGCCAATATTTCTGACTAATTACAAAGATAATTAGGGTTCTGGAAGTTTCACATTTTTTCTTGAAATGTTTAGATTGAAAAATTTTCTCTAGAAATGTCAATTTCTTTTAAAATAAGGTGTGACTTGACTCGTATCAGAAACAGGGGTTTAATTTTTCTGGAATATTCCTTCTCACTGTTTCAGAATTTAATTCTTATTTTGGTTTGTTTGTCACTAGATTGGAAGAACCATTAATTGCTCACATCAGAACATGATTTATCCTTTGATTAATGGTATGGGCATGAGTTTAGTAGATATTAAAATTACTGTTATTCATCATTGGAGGGGATCTACATAAAGAGTTTGTCTTTCTTCACGAGGTGAGAAACACAGATTTACCATGGGCTTCTTGTAGTGAGAGTCTTGCCATCTGGTAGAGACATGAGTTATTTCTATCTGCCTTTGAGGCTGCGTAAAAATGATCTCCTTGCTTGGAAAACTCACTAACACTTACTATGTAATTGTTACTGGGTTTTTTAATACCGGTGGCAGTTTTACCTCAGTAGAATAAATGAGGTTATCTCAAGTTTTTTAATATAGCCAGTATTTCCTAACATTTCCTATAATTGCTAAAAATTGAAGGAAGACTAGTTAGTTATTTTAATCATAGAATCATTTGGGTTGGAAAGGACCTTTAAAGGTCATCTAGTTCAACTCCCCTGCCATGGACTGGGACACCTCCTATCAGATCATATTTGCTCAAAGCCTCATCCAGCCTGGGCTTGAACATTTCCAAGGAGGGGGCATACACAACCTCTCTGGGCAACCAGTTCCAGTGTTTCACCACCCTCACAGTGAGGAACTTCTTCCTTATATCTAATCTGAATCTACCTTCATCCAGTTTAAAGTCATTACTCCATGTCCTATCAGTACATGCTCTTGTAAAAGAGAATGATAATATTGAAAGCTTGCTACTATACAATGCAGCAAAGTTATCCTACAATAAACTGTTTACGAGTACCATTGAAATGGACCAAGTCATATAGGTCTGGGAGTAGAAACTAGAAATGTTTCACAGCTGCAGGATGGGGTCTCAAAGTATGTGTAATGAATGCACACACATGCTTATCCCTTATTATTCTGCAGATTTTAAGGTTCTGTCAAAATAATCCCTCCTCCCATCACAACAGCTAAATTACTTTTCCTAAGCTTTTAGAATTAAAAAAAAACCCTAAAGATTAATGCAGGCTGTATTTTAGTATTTGCATGGTTATTTGATTAATCTCCCTTGAGAATTAATATTACAGAGTATTTAAAAGATGATTTTACAGTAAATGAAATACCAGAAACAGTATATTGTATTTCAAAAGTTTTACCCCCTAAAATCATAACACTGATTTATTACTGTGATCGACTATTTAAAGCACGGATGAGAACTATTAAACACTCGTTCCAGAAGTGATTTTTTTATTATGAACAGATGCATTCTGACTGGGGAGTGTCAGTCTATTATGAAACATGATTCTTATTTCATCATACTTTATTAATTATGTATCTATTGGGATTCAAAGGTGGGTCTGCTCTAGGCTAAGACCTTAATTTTTGGCTCGTGTTGTCATCAGCTACATACATGGTTCTGGTCACTTTGTCTTCAATGACCCACCCATTATTATTAGCCTTTTTCCAGTGTAAATAGAGACCAGCCTGCTTCCCTGAGCGTACATGATATCTTTCTCCTCCTATCTCTTTTGCTACCATAAAACATACATTTTTTAAAAAGAGGAGGCCAGTCTTTTTTCCTGCCTCATTTTTCAACAGCAGAATTATGGCATTTCATTTTTTTTACGTAAACAGAAAGTCCTATTTTTCATACTGACAGTAAAGGGCGGTGATGTATGACCCTGTAGATCATATAATGACTTATCCATGATAATACTTGAAGGAGTCTCCATATATTTAAAGCAAGTCAAAATAATTTGTTTTGGCAATGCATCAAAATCATTGTTTTTCAAGCTGTAATATGTTAGGTTTCTATTTCTATGATGTGGATCCATCCTTACAGACTAGAATTCTTTTATACAATCAGTGAGAAGTTTCACAATAGGTGAAGTAGTTTTAAATTATTAACACCACTACCCACTTTGTTTTAGTTTGGATAATGTTTTCCATTCCAATGTATGTCTTTTTGATGCAACTTGCATATAGTGCTTTACAGTGCTAATGGATTTGTTTATGAAGCCTAAATTCTAAGCCCTGTTTTTAAGAAATATTCTCACAGTTCAGTGATAATCTTTATAGTATATAATTTTGAAAAATAGGTATCTGCCTCAAAATTCAAGTCAAAATGACTCAGTCATAAAAGGAATTTGAGGAACTAGACAACGTTCCTCTTTTTAAAAAGTTTATTAAGTTACTTAACATTATCTCTCTATCTCAATGCTTCTCGCAAGGGTAAGAAGGGGTAAAAATGAAACACTTTTCAAATAAGCATTAAAATTAATCTGAAAAGTGCTGGCAGAAAATCCTTGTGGCAAATGAATGTTCAGTTGGTCTATCTGTATCAGTGTTGCCCCCTCCACTGTTTTCACAGATCAATATGAGGTGGGATAGAGACCCCACTTTCAGTTCTGTCCATGATGGAATCAGTTGGAGTTTGATGGTCAGATTTACTCCTGGACTTGAATACCAGAGTCTTTCAACTCTTACCTGCAAAGCAAGGCCTCCTTTGCCAGGCATGAGAGAGAGAAGCTTTACTGATGTTTTAAATAAAACTTTTTTATGGCCTTACAACCAACTGTCTATCTCTCTGTCTCATTTCTAGAAACTATGCCAATTTCTAGAATAGGTAGAATATGTGTCCATTTTTCACAGTGTGCTGTGTCAAACACTTCTGATGAATGCTGTGGATGGGGGGACTGTTACTGCTTTTCAAACTTTTAAGAGAGAAAGTGAGCACCACAGTCAAAAATTTCAAGATGACGGACCAGCTATTCATTCCTGCATACCACATGTACACATATATATATGCTCATGTGATACAAAGCCAAGATTAAAAAAAATTTGGTTCCACAATCCTGTAGATAATTTTGAGCCATGTATTTTGCAGTCAATACCCTCCTTAGTCATAAATAAGACTCATTACTGAAGGCAAATTAACAGACAGAGATTCATAACGTTTAAACTTTCACAATAAATTAGTGTTTCCTGAAAATAAAAATGAATCCGTCAATAGGACTAGACATCAACTTTGTCCAGAGGTCTGAGGGCTGGAACTGAAACATGAAAGTGGACTGTAAAAACGAACATAGCATTCACTTTGCGCATAGCCAACTAGCAAAAAAATATGCTGAGGGTTAAATCAAATTCTGATTAAAAACTGCCTTATCAGAGTAGTTATGAGTTATTAAAGTCACTTAGAACATGGAGAGCAAGATAGTTATTGAGACTACTACAGACTCTGGCATCCTGATTCTTGCCTCTTTTGTTTATGGAATACTTTGTATACATACTTGATAGCAAAACTGTGGAGGGATTTGATACCACCATATATCATGCCTTGGCTTTTAGGGGGACAGTTGATATTAGAGATTTAAGGAGTAGCGATACAGATTACTTAGAATTGAGCACTAGTCAGGGAGATAGGGAAGAGAGAGACAGAATGAATAATACCTTGACTCTCAAAATGTCCAAACAAACAGAAAAATAGTTCAGGAAAGATTTCTATGAATTACAGAACTTGGTGAAACTAAGATTTCTGAAGCAGATGGTCCTACACTATTCTAAGTCAATGCAGCTGTCATCAAATGTTCCCCTTTTCAAGAAAAGTGTGTCACCTGAGAAAGAAAGAATAATGGCATTGCAATTTTGAGGTTGCTTTGGTAAGGAAGGATTGCCCTTGTCTGAACTAATACAAAGGACTGTACATCTGTAGCACAGCTTGGTCTACATTCCATGCAGGTTGTGGTAATCAACAGTAGTACCCTGGGAACAGTCAAAAGCCAAGAACATTCAGTTTTTCCCACGTACAAAAACTCTTAACTCTTACTCTGTCATAAATGTGTGGGTAATAACCATGATTTTATTAACAGCTGTGCAGGTAAGGAAGGCAGATTATAGCTAAAGGAAGCAGTGTTAAGTACAAGGATATCTAAAATAACATGTCCTAGTAAGGCAGTTAGAAAACTCTCATCTGAGGTGATGATTATAGAGTTGTGGGAAAATAATTGTGCATTTTAAAGATTATTTCAGTACACATTAGCACCTATTTAATTCTGGATATTAACAGTCTAAATGACTAGTAAATTCTCTATTCTTTCACAAGCAAAATATCTGAATTATTAGGGACAAATGGCCTCTGCAGTGAGCTTTGGTAGCCAAGACTTTAATGAAAAAAGGGAAAGGAAGTTAGGAAGGAAACTGACAACTCTGTGCTAACCTGCATGGAGAGTCACAAGCTTTGGATCAGCTGTTTACTGGCTTCCACACATGAGTATAGATCTGGGTGTTGATTCAGAGAAAGCCATTCCCTAGGAATCTTGATAGGTGGGTTGCTGATTATTACATTCTTTTCACTATGGATGGACACTTACCTTTCCTAAGCACCTGGAGTATCTAGGCAGTATGGTAGAGACTCGGTGGTTTATGCTAGTCTTTTTTTTCACACAACCTGCACCGTAAGAACTATCAGAAATACTTGCCTAATAACCTGTAGTAACAGTTTTGGTTTAATTAAACGTTATGGAAAAATGTGCTGCTTTTTTTATATATGTATATAGTCAGGATATATGCACACAAACAAAAATGGACACAAACTTAATAAAATCGTATGCTGGAAGCAAGCAGCATGTACTTGAAATAGTGCAATAAATGTTTTAAATAGACTGACAAAGATTAATAGAAAAGCCTATGAATAACTAATTATCCTTTTAAAAGTAGTCTTGTATCTAAGTAGAGACATTTACAAAGCAATTTTCTGTATTTGTATCCTTTTTCACTTCTTAAGGATAAGGACCTTTATAAGGTCCTTTGCTTTTCCACGTACTAAAGAACAGCACATTTTTCCGTGAGTTAGGAACATAAAAGCTTTTTAAAGAGGAAAAAAGCCTCAAACAAACCAAAAAACCCGCCCCAAACTAAACCCCTCAGCACTGCATTGGTAGCTGCATAGCTAAAACCATTAAAAAAAAAACAACAACAAAAAAAAAACAACCAAAACACCCATAACACAAAACCAGAAAAACTCTGAATATTCTTTTCTTTCTCTGTTGCTGTTACAAACAGGCTTTTTTATTCCTTCCATTCTCTCAATGATGGAGCAATGAACAGAAAAAAAAAAAAAAAA
>VWZK01004611.1:0-47179 GCA_013396935.1 Baryphthengus martii | reverse complement strand
TTTTTTTTTTTCAGTTCTTCAGCCTTTAAAGATGGCTCAATTTTACTCAAATTCTCTTACTTTGAACAAAGTGATGATATATGCTGAAGCTAAAATTTAGCCTTTCCTCTTTTGCTCTTTCCCCTGCCCTCCAAAATGCTGAACAAACTAAACTTGCTGATCTGGGTCAAATGTCTACTCTTAATTGTTGTCTTCTCATGCATATATAGTTATGCATTTACATATGTACGTATATAGCTAGTAGTGGATAATTTTTAGATAACTAATTTTGCAAAACTACTATTATTTTCTCTTTAATACGGTGATGAAATATAAACCAAGTAATTCTCAGAGCAATTACATTTCTATACGCACAGCATAACTCAAACTTCTTAAGTAAACTCACCCATCTTTAAGTAAAGTACTTGGGAAGTAATCAGTCAATTTAGTCATTGCCTTTGGTCCTTCTAGTCTGTTGAATTTAGAAGGATATTATATTAGTTTTCTGGTTTATTAGGTTGCAGTACAGGACCACAGTACCCTATAGTGCTATAAGCATTTTTGTCTTCATCCTGTGAAGTTAATTTATTTTAAATGTAATGGTCTTTGAGCAGAAAAAAATCTCCCAACACCCTTCTAGAAAGTAATACTTTTATTAAGCTATTAAATGTCCTCCTGATTAAATGTCCTCTTATACTTACACATTAAATTGATTTAACCAGTAAGTTAATGTCTTGCTTAATGTTTGTCTGCTTCTCTTCCCCTACTCTTTGGTCTCCTTTCACTTTCATCTGTTCATTTGTTTTCCTGTTGGTGTGGTGACAGGAGCGGCATTTTGTGCCTCATGCATATGAAGTTTGGAATTGTGTATTGAACACGGTATTCTGTGGCTTCATGTGAACTCCACTCACAGCTGGCCAGTCTGTGCAGCAGATAGCACTGCAGAGTCAAACTTAGTACTCTAGCTCAGTGAGAATTTTTTTGTCTGTTACGATAACACGTGATTCGAATATTAAAAACCAGATTTGCTGCTTCAGTGTTAGTGAGGTAAAATATGTTTGAGAATTGCGCTAAGTCTAATTCAGCACTTCTCTTTTGAATGGGCAGACCACGCTGAGCCTGCTTCTGAACTCACCAGCACATCAGCAATGAGGACGGTTTCACAATCTGCAGCTGCGGCATCCTGTAGGCTGCAGGAGCTCTCCGAACAATTGGAAGGCAAATTTTATAAGAATTCCTGTGAGATGTTTTCTGATGGAGAGAACAAAGCACAAACAACTGAGGATGTCCTTGATAATTCCAGCAAAACAATGTCAATTAAGGAAAGGTACTTAATTTTTTTTTAAAAGTGAAATTTATCTCTATAAATACAGTTATTAGGCTGATGGTATAAAAAGAAGCTTTAAACCTGCTTCTGAAAAAGCTAAGCAGTGATTATTAGGCTTTATTAGATGTCAAATACTAACAGCTGAAACATGCAGCTAATCTGCCTGATGTGCTTGTAAAGCAGATGGTGGTGAATAAGAATTGCTGTTCAAGAGAATGTGAGAATCTGATTTTGAAAGAGCCACCTGAATAATCAATAAGTAGTGCAGAGAATGAAAGTTGTAAAAAAGCAGGTTCTAGTTCCGTTTAGACTGATGTACTCAGTGTACTTCCCCAGGTTCTGCTTTCAGTTACAACAGGCATAATGTGATTTTTTATTTATTTTTTTTTTCTAATGGCCTTTTTTGTTGTTGTTGTTGTTGATCTATGAGAGTTCTTTTAAATAAGCTGAGTACAAGGAGTGAGGGATAGACTCTGGGATGTTTTCTCCTCTACTCCAGAAATACATGGTTGCCTTTTGGACTTCTGAGAACTTGCTGTGGAGATATTAAAGGCTAATAAGTTGGACAGGTTTATGGGAGCAGTAGAAACATTTTTTTCCAATGCAAGATCATTGTGATCTGAAATAAAATGTTAACTGCTCTGTGCTTGTGTGGACAGTAGGAGTTCATGACTGCAGCTCCAATAGCTGCTGTACTATTTGTAAAAGTCATTCTAATGTATTAAAAATTTGAGAGTATAAACTCAGCCCCAAACTGAGAAGGATCTGCTAGCAATCCAGTGAGTAAAATTATGATTATTTGCTTCAGGATGACAAATAGGCCTATTTTTACTTCAGTTTTTCTGCAGTTAAAGCAGAACCAATAAGTAAAAATAACCACTTGACTAAACTTTCACAGTGTAAAAGTATTCCCTCATTTGCTGAGGCAGGTGTGATGTTAGGAACTCCTAACCATTTTTATTTTGTTTTAAACATGATTCCAAAGCGTGCTTCTTAAATTCATGTGTTTCTAGGAGGTATGAGTCATCCTCATTTACAGAGCATCTGCACTCTGTTACCCCTTTAAAATAGAGAGGGGTGCAGGGGCAGCTGTAACAGCTGTGCAGTCTTAGCTCCCATTCAGAAGGATGTACTTACCTATTTCAGTTTACTGTTGTTTTGTTTAAAACAACCTTCATTCTTCCATCCCCCCTTCTGCAAATATGTCAACTGTCTGGGCACATAAGGTTTAGGACCAGTAACTTCTGCTTTATAGGTGGTAAATGATCTGCCCTCCATGGTCCTGGTGGGGAAAGGGAGGTTGGAGGGAAGATCCAAGTATTAGCAGCTGTGTCAGTCTTAAATTTAATGCTTCAGTTGAGTTGATCTCTTGAGGAACGAATTGTAGAAAACTGTCAGTCACACTCACAATCTGGAGTCGTTCTCGTTAGGACTCCAAGGCTGTCTAGTCAGCCCCAACGCTGACAAAAGAAAATACCTGCTGTCTTGTCAAGAATTTGTATACTCTAATTCCACAAATGTCTGTAAATGGCAGAACTGCTGTCAAAATGTTTCAGCTTTCCAAAATATCACAGTAGTCTACTTCTTGGCCCAGGATTAAAAAACTGCAAACAGTCATTTTCTTTTGCTTGGCTATAACTGATGCCAGGTATCCATAAACCTCAAAGAACATTTCTGCTGAAGATTAACTATTACACTTTGGATTTTTTTTTTCCTTTTATATTCACTAACTTCATCTTCACATCCAGTGGATTTTTCTGGCTGTGTCAGACATTCTTTCACCTTAAGGAGGAACAGCTTTTCCACAGATGTAATGATATTTGGGCAGAATGCCTAATGCTGGTGTGGACAAAAGTGATTTTCCACCAAGTCTTAGTTCACTGAATTAATATTATCCTTGTGGAGTGAGTGCATGCCTGACATTTTCAGTTACCTATAGCATATGGAAGAATGAAAATCATGATTTTTCAAGGAAGAAAAGACATCTCTCTTATTCAAATACACTGCTTGGAGGTGAGAGGGAGCAAAGATTCCTGTCTTTGAGTAGTTTTGGCTGTGTTTTCTTTTAGGCAGCCAGGGTCAGTCCACTGATGTGTTATATATGAATGGTGGAAACTTTTTTTTAATTGTCTTGTCTTCAGGAAGGAGATTGTCTTGGAGGACTCGAAGAGCGTATCAGTTGTGTGTAGCTACTCATCTTTGTGCATTTATGGGCACCAAAGTTGCTAGAAGGCCACTCTGTCGGCTCTGCTTTAGAAGTTAGCTGCATGCCAAAATCTCCATTTGATCATCATTCAATCCTTCTTAGGAAGATCCTAGCCTAAACTAAATTTTCAACTTCTTTTGATGTATGGACACCAGAACAAGTCTTTTTATGCAGATTAGTCCCACTATAGTGAATTTATGTACTCTTTAATAGTCAGCTTCCTTTTTGTAGTTACTTAGATTGGTCTCCAGGATTTACAATCTAGCTGAAAAGAACTGGTCAAGTGCAGCCAATGGAGTACATGTGGAAGCCAAGCCTATGTCCTGTTTAATCTATATCAAGGATAACACTAGCAGCTAAGATACTAAAATATAGCCACAGAAGAAAGACGGATCTTTTTTCACATTTTATGTCAGGACTTTTGCCAAAGCCTTTCATACAACGCTCTTTGTTTAGGCAAAACCATTGTTCAAATCTTGTTTCTATTTCCATTCCGTACGGAACCCACATTTTGCCTTCAGCTGTGAAAGCTTTTGCTTTGAACCCATTCTGACACCTCTGGGATAACAGTCATTCTATGTTGATGGCAGATGGTTCTATCTCAGTAGCAGGTGAAAGAAGGACATGCAGAGTAACCTGTCAAAGATGGGTGGATTTTTTTTTTCTTTCAAGAATAGAGTAAAACTGATTTTTGTTCACATTGGCAAAGGAACTTTGGAGGCAAAAACAGTATGAATAAAACTGTGAAAGTGAGTGATGCATGATTATTCACTATTTATCAAAAGTGGAAAACTAGAGATATGCAGTGAAACTTGTAGGCAGCAGGCCTGACTTTCCAAAGAATCAACTGCTGTCTCCTTTGAATTAAGCTTACTTGTGTGAACCAATTCAGTAGTTCTTGCATCATTCTTCATACTAAAGGATCCCCTCCAATTGCTGCTGAGCCAGGGCAGTCTTGGTGGTGTTTCCATCATTCGAAATAAATGCCTGACTTTAGGTTTTACACAGCAGTGAAGTTTTCAATGGCATATAGGGCGTACAGGTTTCTTTAAATGGTGATTTCGTTGCTCAAAATAGACAAACGTGTCTCATTCTAGGAACAAGTTGTCTTGTTACATATACATGTGAAGAGTGGAGGGCTAGTATAAATCCATCCTTATGACAGAGGACAAAACAAAGAGACACAGAAGCATTCTTAGAATTACAGATATTTCTCTTCCTGATCAACCAAGCTGTTTGGAACAAAGGTCTAGGTCAAATACCCTGTAGCAATGTCAGGTTAATTTTTTTTTTTTTTCCCCTGGCTGTTAGGCTAAGCAGCTATAGACATTTTTAAAAACAATCCCTTCTTAGGCCAAAGCTGACCAAAATGCCTTCCAGCTTCAGTTATTGCAGATCATTTCTAAGCAAAGCTGACCTGAGAGAGCGTAACTACTGAAGATGGTTCATCTGCGTGGTGGCAATTCAGTCCCGTCTTGGTCTCCTCCACAGTTTCACACATGCATGGATGCACTCCAGAAGATTAGTTCTGTGCAGTGAAATCTGCATACGTTCTGGAAACAATGACCATGGCCTCAACTCCTTATTGTGAGCCCTTCTCACCCCTACTCATCCCGTACTGTGAGGTATGAAGCAATCAGGCAATGTGAAGCCTGCCAGCATTGCCTGCCTGGGCAGGAAGAGAGGAAATAACTGCTGTCTTGAATACTAACATTCTTACTGCCATTGTATTCTGTGGATTTACTGTTTTCTGCATTCACAGTATTTCTCAAATGACTGCCTTAGGACCAATTGGTCATCCTTGAATCGGTCAGTAGCGTAGTTGCAACCCCTGCATTTCTGCAGGAAGTAGCTGCTTGAAACTTGGCTTCTGGCTAGATCTGTTCGGTCCTACCTTTTCCTTCTCCTTAGAGTTTCAAGACAAGAGTTTCTGTGAGGGTAACAGTAATTGCATCTCTAAAAAGGAATCTCCGTATCTTATGATCAAAACAGATTTAACTACTGAACTTGTTCAAATATTAATAGGGTTAAGGGTTTTGTATAATCCTTACTGAAATGCCCTAGATGAAAGAAATAAATTCAACTAAAATAAAAATTATTTAGTGGACCAATGCAACTGTTTACACAAGTACTGCAGATACACATTTTATGGATTACTAAGAATGATTTCTGAAAGCTAGAAAAATCATACAAATATTAATTTCTTAGGAAAGTAAGCTTAAAATCATGCCTGTGTAGACATTGCATTCCTGTCTAACTTCCCCTACCCCAAATACTAATCACCTCAGGGTTTGTATGGACAAATAGGTTCTAATATTAGCAAAATAAAACTACTTGCCCGTCAGTCTCCCTTTGCGCTGTATTCAGAATCCTGCTCGGATTAGGAAATAGCACTTTTAAATGATCCTACTTACCTGACATTAATAGTAATCCACATTTTAAATATAAGACGTCCTTTAAACAAATTGAATCTTGCAGACAGATTAACAGCTGTAGTATAGTTAGCACCAAGTTACTAGTGCATTGGTACTACTGGTTTGTGTCACAGCGATGCCTGAGCTAAGCAAGGAGATCTGAAGTCATCCCCAAGAGTCCGACAGTAACTTCAGTAACTGAGTTGTAGTGAAACTAGTAACTGCAGAGTTGTCATTTGATGTGCCTGGTAAGACCTAATTGGTAGGTGCCTGCAGAACAGACTTCTTTCTTCTTGAGTTTTAAACAAAATATTGGTTTATTTTTTTAATGAGTACAATAAAGACCAAGGTAGGATTCATCTTACTAACTTTGGACATCTACCGCATAAGCACCCATAGCTGACCTAGTCATTCTCTGTACCTTGTAAACAAAAGGGAGGGAAAGAAACAGAGATTAATCTTACCTGTTTGTATGTCTGCTTCAGGATGATCTGCCTTATACCTTGGTCTCCCTTGAGCATATTGGCAATTTCCGCTGCCTGTACAAATTAACTGGTACGCCTGTTTCAGATCTAGATGTCTGTGTTTTGACAGATGATTCCCATTCAACATGTTCAGTAAAGGCTTGGTGTTCGTTTGTGAGCTTTGTATATGTGTATGAAATGTAAATAACTACAGTTGATGTTAGAAATCTTAATTCACATTCTTTTGAATGCAGCATTAGTGAAACAATAAGGGTAGCTTTTGAGGATAATGGGAAGTACAGTGTTTAAAGCTATCTTTTGGCATGGTTCTTCTTGCAGGTTGGCCTTGCTAAAGAAGAGTGGGGAAGAAGATTGGAAGAGCAGGCTTGGCAAAAAACAGGAGTACGCGAAAGTGTCCGTTACTGATCGTAGCGCACAGATGCAAGAAGTTGAGCAACTATTGAAGAAGGTAATTCTATCCTTGTTTGGAAGAAACATCCTGCTTGAAACTCTTCAGCTTTTTGAAGGTGCATCCAACTAGACAGGCATGCCTAATTATTAGCTACTAGCTCCTGCTATTCCTCTTGTTGTCAGGCATATTTAAGAAACAATTCTTCCAGCATGAGAGCCCTTTAAATGAGAATTTCTTCACTGTCTTGGGGCATATATTGGTTACAGTGTCTTTACATCAGCAGATTATGAACCAGTAGGTGGGCCTGTTAGGCTTCTGGAGTATAATGATTTAAGCCTTTTCCCTCCCTGGTGAAATTGGCTTAAAACTTTAATTTCAGGTGTTTTCTTTAGTATGGGTGAGCTTGTAAAAATGTCCAATTCGTAAAGCTGCGTTCTCTCGATGCTTATACTTTTTTTTTTTTGAGCAGTTATTTTGTATCCTAGAAACACTGAGGAGGTGCAGGTAGCAGAGCATTCGTCAGCCATTTGGCTTTTGGTTATCTTTGGCCTTTGTGGATAGCCAAAATCATCTGGACAAGGATTTTATCTGTCTCGTCAATGTCAGTGAATAGAGTGGGAGATGGGTAGAAAGATGCAAAGGAAAGGGAAGTCCATGTTGTTAGCACACTCAGACTTTGTCTATAGAAGAGTAAGTTACATTGCCCAGCAGGAGTGGATCTGTAAAGCAGAGCTATTACTGATGAGGACCTGCTATCCATGCCGTACTTGCTTTTCTTCAGGCCGAATTTAGTCTGCTTCTGTGGCCTGACTGCCGTTAGCAGCTGTGGTGTTACATTGGAATCCAGGAGTGTGCTTCAGGACTTGACTTCGTCCGGAACTCTGTGCGTTCTGCAATATGAATCAAAGCACAGAAAGCGAGGATGACTGGGAAGTTTGCTTCAAAATGGACTGCTGCCTCAAACTGCAGGACTGATTTAGACTTGCTTTCCTTCAAAGTCTTGTAGTTTGAAAATGACAATGTCAGATAAAATAGGCTATTTCAAAAACCTTTAATTTTTGAAGGAGTATTTTCACAGAGAACAAGTGAAGATAAAATTTGTGTTATAAATTTTACAAATGGGGGCAGTAATCTTTGGATGTAATTTAGTTGTGAAAATACTGCTTCTATTAAATAGTATAGGTAAATGATAACAAAAAGTCTCCTGTTCCATCAGTGTATTCCGAGTACGGAGCTGTTACACAGTCTGTACTTATTGAGGATAAATCTGTCCCTGATCATGTGACTCACCATTGGTTGTGTGTTGACGGGACGGAAAAACAAGAAGGCTGCTTTTTGTGGTTCTATTTATGGGATTTGTTTTGTTTTTGTCCTCTGGACTTGCTCAAAAATCCAGTTGCTAGTTTGAAAGATGTCCTAAAGCAAACATAGTTTCAGCGAGAAAAGCAAAATTGGGGTCACATTTTTTAACAGGCTAGTCTCCAAAATGACAACTGTTAAGATCAGATAACAAATGTACTCCAGCGAAAGACAATGGGGTTGAGAAAAAGCTTTAAGCAGCTGCCAAGATTTAGGCAGAGACGAAACCTTTGTTCTCTCTTCTCACTCCCCAGCACCCATATTCTCCCTGCTGTGTTACCATGTGCAGCAACTTCACTCAGCAGAGCACAAGTTAGGCTTTTAAAGCAAGTAAGCGAGCATGAAGTGCTTGAAGGGTACAAGCTTTGAAGTGACAATGCTAGCAGTGGGAGTTGCTGTGACATTGGGTCACCCACTCTGTTGATTCATGTCAGCTCTTGGCTTTAGAGTCTAAATCAAAGGATTTGCATGTCTGCCAATGGGTGAAATCTTGAATGTATAAGAAAAAATGTTAGTCGTACTAGATACATAGCTCCCTGAACTGTGTTGATATTTGTGATGGTGATTCATTATGTGAAACATGATAAAATATGTAAAGCTTCATTAAGTTGACCACACTGCTTACAACATACCATGTCAGCTGCCCTTAAATCTGGAAGTACTATTATTGATCATTAATCAGTGTGATGGCTGTTATCCTTTGAAGACCATGAAGCAGCATGCCACTGAAGTCTCTGTAGAAGAGCTTTGAGACGACAGTGTACGTAAGAATATTAGGGCTTTCTGTTGCCAGATTACAGTAAAAATGCAGAAATTGATTACTGTATTTTAAGCTAGTTAAAATACAATTTCCACACATGAGAGTCATGCATCGACAGCAGGAGTGTGTCAACTTCTGTCGTGCCCTGTTGGTTAATGCCTAAAGTTTTTAGTTGCAGTACATCGTTCCTCTTAATGTACTCAAACACCTTTTTAGGTTTTCTTTTGGGTATGTGTGTCTTTGAAAAGTTTCTCTAACTTGTCCTGGAGATTTGATTATTGAAGTATAGCTGTATAAAATAGAACTTTATTAGAGTACTTTTAGATTTCTTATAAATAACAAAAGTTGGAAGATTCATACCCTTAATAAAATAGTGATGTTAAGTAGTGCTGTTTGATCACTTCCAGTCAAAATGCTTCTGCACAGTTGTCTGCATGGTGAGATATCTCTCCCAAATGTGTTAGTCATTTATATGTAGGCTTAACTGTAGAAAAAACATAAAATTTGTGGAAAAGCTGAGAGAGCAACCTCAAATGAGGGGAAAAAAAAGGGACTAAGGAATTAACTCAGGGAGATACAGATGAGGGGGAAGTTGAGATTTAGTTGGAGGTCCAGCAGCTGTTTTTTGATGATTGTTGCACATAGGAGGAAAATTTGTTGGAAGCTGTGACACTTAAATTATTTATATGTATGGTAAGACATACTTGGACAATTTAAAGAATATCTCTAACATCAGGGGAACAACTGTACACTGAGGAATGTCTTATTGGATAAAAAAAAAAATATCCCTTTTATTTGGGAAAAATACTTTGGATTTAGTATATTAGTATTTATCATCTTAAGTTGGATGGAATGCTTCCAGTTTGTTGGTTTTTTTCATGTGTAGAAAATTAACTTTTAAATCTTTTCTTAGTATTAAACTAGCAAGATGGAATGAAAATGCCTATTTTATAGTTAACCATTTTTAATAGAGTCCCTGATTAATGTGATTACCAGCTGCATTACAGTCACATTAAAGCAGTGAATGACATTTGAAATGCATTTAATTCTTATAGCAAGTTCAAATTGCAGCTCAGCATTGGTGTTAAAAGGCTAGGGCTGAACGAGCCATTCAAAATTATTCAGAGATGAAGTGTGTAAAAATCTTAAAGGGAGTAAGCCCTTAAAAAGTGACTTTTAGGCAGAGTATTAGTCTCTTGCTGTGGTAATACTTTTATCCATTTCATATATGGCATCCAACAAGTGCCCGTATCCCATTCTAATCAAAGCTGCAACTCTAATGATTAGGCTTAATTTTGAGCCACTCTGATGAGCTGCATTTACCCATATTCTGTGTGATGTTCCACATTTGCTTTAAACTATAGAAAGGGAGAATTATAGATGATAATGCCCTGTCTAATCAGCTTTGAGTAAGCCCATCTCTTAGTCAGGGGTTATTTGTAGGCTTTGTTTAGAATGGTAAACTCACCTTCGCTGAATGCTGTGGGCTTAGCTATTCCCTCCAGATGGCTTTTGAGTATCCCAGTTTTAGTAAGAATTCTTTCCTTTTATCCAGAAAATATATGGCTTGTTATTTAGCAGGGTCTGATTAAACTTGCAGCAGAATTATTCTTATGGTGGTTGACATAGTTCATCAATTTAATGGTACATGAAAACAGAGACACAAAGATTATCAGCGTACGAAAAGTGTATCTTGTGGCTGCACTGTTCCATTCTGTGTTGAGTTGTAGTGATACTGTTACTAACTTATTTAATTCCTGCATGGAATGGCTTTGGTAAACATACTGTTGTGTTATGACAACGTTTTTGATCTCTGACTTTCCAATATAGAAAACACTTCTAGAAGATTAAAAGATTCACATTTACTTCATTTTAAGAAATTAGGGGAAGATGAGTTGTTACATCCCACTCCCCCATTTCCATTTCTCATAACCCAGTTCTTTTCTAATTCCTTTGCTTTGCTTCTGTCCTTGTCATAGGAACCTGTATATGCTTCTACTTACTCTCCTGTTATATCTGCTCTCCATAAATTTCATCCTTTTCTACCTATTAAGCAGGTGAGCAAAAGTCTACACAACTTAAATGCTCAAGAATTTCAAATAAGCACGTTTTGACAAGGTCTTTTTTTATTAGGAAATTAATAATCCTCTTAATTTAGCATCTTAGTAGATGCTGCTTTAAAGAAGCATAGTATTATGTCACTATGCTGTGTACCCTTCTTCAATATATGTTCTGCTGGTGTTTCTCCTATGGCTGCTTTTCTAAAAATTCTGTATGTTGGACTATATAGGTGAGAAAGTAAATGGAGGAGACATTATTGCATAAATTTAACACTAAAAACTTGCAAGTTATTAAAAAGGGTGTGTAAAAGGAGCAGTATGTAATTGCACAGCATTTGGTTTAGAATAAAATGCTGTGTACCCTGACTTCTCTGTAAGTAATGTGCATATACAGTGTAAGACAAAATCATCTAATTATTGACTGTAGAAAGCTGCTTTTGTTCAGAGGTGACTTTCCTATAATGCTTTTCCCTAAGTCCCTTTCTAAAGGATTTTTGCCTTGGCATATCCTGCTTCTGTTCTCTGACTGTCCCATCTTCCTACTTCTCTCTCTCTTTCTTCCTTTAAGGTCTGTAGTACTAGTTTGAAAGAATCAAGCTCTCTGATTTCTGATGAACGTCATCCTTGGAGATGGAAGGTGAAATGCTGTATAAACTTCCTATTTAATTATTGGAGGGAGGAATAAGACAGAAAATTACATTCAGATCTAAGATGCACATTGTCAAAGCAACTTGTGGCTACATAGTTAACTATGTGTTTTGGGAATAGAGTTCTGCTGCTGTAAACATAACAGAGTTGTCTTTGAGCTGAAGTAGCATCCTGGATCTTGATTGAAGCAAACAGTACCTGTTGCACTTATCAGAGGTAAAAAAAAAAACAAAAACAACAAAGGCAAGAGTGGGCAAAGAAACAAGTTGTAGAAAAACCACAAGAAAACATGGAGAGTTCACTGGCAAGACTCAATAGATCTATGCAAATCTAATTCTGCTTTATTACACCTCCTTGTCCCTTGCCTCCCAGCTCAGATACATGGTTGTAGTGCTACAGGGAATCCCTGGGGTTCTTCATTCCCATACAAAATACAGTGTATGTCAGATGTGAGGAGCATTCTGACCAGCATATGTAATGGCAGTGAATCCAAGGGGCACGTATCCACTGCTAGAACAGAGGATATTGGAACGATGATAAAAATTTTAACTACTGATATTTACCATTTCCTCATTCATTTTCATAGCTGTTTTCGATGATAATCTTTTACTCTGAGGGTTTTTTTTGAGTAAAAATTGATTTTGGTTCTAGTAACTGCAACATGTCAGTGTTACCTCTTCTCTGTAAACTCTGGATTTGGTATAGCTTTATTATTATTTACTTCAGATCACCTATTCATTTTGTTGCGACGCAAGTCACCGGCTCTTTGTATCTAGGAGGAAAATATATAGTCTAAACTAATATCCCTTCAGTAATGAGAGGACATCCTTTAGTAGGCTGTTTATCCCATCTATCTTAAAAGAAGAACATGTGAAAAGTCTGAGTCTTTCCATTGATCATGGTGAGCTACATCCTGTTCTCTTAGGAAAGGTGCCTCCTTCGAGCATAGTGTCAAGGTGTATACAGATTTGTTTCTTTTTTGTTTTTTTTTGGCACAATTGATCATTTTGGGGTTTGTACCAAATACAAGTTTTGTTCTGTTTTGCTCAAACCACTTTTGAACAGAAAGCTGTGCATTTGTATTTGAATTTTCTCCTTATGACAAGACTTGTGTAAACTTTCAGAGGAAAACGATGCAGTATTTTTTCCATGCTTGTACAACTGTTGGATTTGTCTTGTGCTTTTTTTGTCTTAGGAGCCTGAACTAAAGAAGTTACTTCTACTAAAAAGCAAATAGATTATTTTTGAATTCTTCTTTTGCATAATTAATAATACTGGTTTTTAAAGGATCCCTCTTTTGAAAAATACTTTTTTGATGTTCGTTCTTGGTTTGGCTTCCCCCAGGTAGGGACAGTCTTTATATTCGACACACAAAACCACAAATCCTCTTATTTCTTGCATCAAAAAGCAAAACAAAACCCCAAACAACGAACCAGCATGCTAAGAGATCACTCTCAGTGGTGCTGTTGTGACCTGAAGGGGACACTGCTTGGACTAGAAAATTGTAAGGGTCCAAAATGGAGCGTTGCCTAGATGTGAGCCCTTCCTTAGCATTCACTGACACTGCAAAAGCAGTGGAGTTCCTATGCACACCTCAAGAAGTGTGCTGTATCATCCAACCCAGTCAAGCAGTGGGAGAAAAGTGATCCCTGTTTCTAATGGTTTTTACCACATCAAGTCTATAGCTCCTTCTCAGACTTAAAACAGATCTTTTAGAAAAATACACAATCTTTATTCTAAACTATCAACATGGAGAAAATTCACTGCAATATTAAGTAATTTTTCGTGTCTATTCTTGCTGGGTAAAAACTCTTAATGCTCTCTTCAGTAAAAATAAGTACTCATCTTATTTAATCTGAGGGGTTTTCTTCAAATCTTGAAAAGATATTTTAGCTCTTTCCTGAAACCTTTCCATCCTGGATAGAAGTGTAGAGTCCAGAAATGGAGGAGCTGTTGCAGTACAGATGATCTGTCCAGAACAACTGTTCTATGGCAATTTTTCTGATCATCTTCTGTCTTCCCATTAGGCTGGTTTTTGCATGATTCCCTTTTCAAATGACATTTTTCTGAAAAGCCTGGTCTACTAGGTTTTTTTCAATAACCTTTTTTTACCTATCTGTGTGATTATTTTTTCTTTATCTTCATCACTCTTCTCTATGTTGGTGTCATCCTGAGGGTCTTCTCAACAGAACTGTATCTTTTTTCCATATGCATGAAAATATTTTGATCTAAGTTGGGATGAATCAGATCACTTCATGGCTCTTTTCTGTTTAGAAATAATTTTTCAGTCAGTTAACTAGTTTGCAGCCTATAAGCTCCACTGATATTTTTATATTGCTCAAAAAAGCCTTAGAATGTCATCTGTGATTAAGTCAAATATATTAAAGAAATCAGAGGCAACAGTGTTAACATATTTAATCATACTTGATCTCATCAAACTTACCATTTTGATTAAACCTGTTTTCCATAATGCCACGTGGAATGGCATTAATTACGTGCCTGTGCTTTGACTCTGCGATGATTGTCTTACATCAGCCTTCCCATGAGTCTCTGGAATAACACTCAGCTTGTGTGACCTGTACCTACATGCTTTAGTTTTAACTTCTAAATATTATCCCCATCTGAGCTTTTATCAGTCCTATATGTCTCCCAGTTTCAAAGGCTTTTCTTTAAATTCACTGCTTGTTTGGGGCATCTCCTATTCCAGTTACTTCATGTTGTTGGATGCCAATTCTTCTGATTATTTTTCTGTTTCGTTTTAGGAATTTATCATTTATCTGAAACAAGAGATCTCAATGAACACGTGGATGTATTTTTCATGATAAATTAGCATATCTCATTGAATGTAACTGCCTTTTTTGTTTAACAGAATAAAACTGCATTGGAGCTGTTGTCTTCCTAAGCTTTTTTTTATTCTTGATACGCTAATTCTTGTTCTGGCTTTTTATTGGGATCTTTAGCTGCTCTTATCAAAATGTCACAGTTACAAATTTAAGATTTATTCTTTTTTCATAGCTTCATTTTATTTTTATTTTTTTCGATTGGAAATAAAGTTTACATTTAAAAGTTTGTTGAGTGTTACCTTTCTTGCCATGTTTGCTCCTAACCAGAATGTGGTTTGACCAACTCACTCCTCCATAAATGCTGCCACATGGCAACTGCAAAAGCTTTCCAAACTGTTCCCAATTACCAGGTGTTTTTTTTTCTGAAATTTCTTTTGACAATTTCATTGACTCATGCTAGCTTTCCAGCTACAGAAAATTATTCTTTCTTTTAATCGTCACATATACTTTTGGTTTTCACCAGGACTCATATGGCAAATTAAATGAGTTAGGGATTACTTGGTGTCTATTCAGTTTATAATTTTTTTTTAGTTCATTTTTTTTTTATTAATAGGCAAAGGTGAGAATTTTCATTCTTTAGGAAGAGATCTAATATGGAATTGCTCCAAGTTTTGTAGCATACACATCCAAAGATGTTGTGCCCAATGGAACAGCTTGAAATCTTCAATTCAAAAAAAATACTTGTTTCTGCTTTAAGACTACTACTCTTTCTGTCCTTTGACACAGCTCCAGAATTACTCATGATCTTTCTTAAAATTTACTTGTGTAGTGATTAACACATACAGTTTCTAGGTCTGTGTCTTC
This sequence comes from Baryphthengus martii, assembly GCA_013396935.1. Classification (NCBI taxonomy): domain Eukaryota; kingdom Metazoa; phylum Chordata; class Aves; order Coraciiformes; family Momotidae; genus Baryphthengus; species Baryphthengus martii. The sequence continues at coordinate 31,903 of VWZK01004611.1, read as the reverse complement.
GCAATTTGCAGCAGCTCTACTGACTCTGGAGCTTCAGGTATTTGCTGGAGACAAAATTCAAAATTTAAGCCCCCTGTCACTTAAAAATAAATAATACATTTGAAAGAATTCATATGACTACTTCTTCCTGCCTCTCCCTTAACTTCCCCTTGGATTACAATGGAAGTCAGCATCCTCGTGAATGTAAAAGTATTTGTTTTGTATATGAAATTTTACTATTGGTTTCATTAGCTGTTTATTAATTTCCTGTTGCTGTGGGTTTTTTCTACCAGCTGTTCATCCTAGATATGGCTCTGCTAACATTGGAATGGGTAGAGATTGGGGAAAGTGGATAGAGATTACTTCCAGTGTTTTTCTTGAAAGCAGAGGTTTTTATAGATTTGGAGGCAATATTTAATAGACTCACAGCTTTCTAGTTCATTGAACATTTTGGAGTTCGAGGGAAAAATCTAGAGGTTTTTGTCTTGATTATCGTGACTTGCAGACATAGTGTCTGGCTGCCCAACTATCTTTCCTAATAAACTGAGAGCAAGTGTTACTGCAGAAGGCTGCAGAAATACCTGTAACTAGACAAAGGAGTGGAGTGATCTCATGTCCTAGTCCTTGTACAAGCCACTTCTTGGCTTGTCTTTACTCTTCTGGCTGATGGATACTGCTCCTGGAGAAAGCCAAAAGCTGCAAAATCTCTATTTCAGTGTGTCTCCTGCAATCACAATAGCTTTTATATAAAATGACTGATTTATTTAGTCGATTTAAGAAAATAATGAATAAGACTGTCTGAGTTTATATCTCTTGTATCTTGAAAGGAGAAGGCTGTTTACTTTATGTTCACAAGCTTTTGAATACTGTTCTATTTTCCCTCTGTGGCTGTATGAGCTAGAAGTGTGCTAATGCTTTAGATTTTCATGTGGTTTTTCAATTCTAGCAGCTAGGTTGTGAAGAAAAATGCCAAATAGGACACAACTTACAATTCAATCTAGGGTCTACAATCCCATGCAACTTAAAATACTTTTGTGCTTGATTTCTGTGCCTTATAATCCCTGAAATGTTACTGCTTTTTTACGATAAGTGCATTGAAGCAGCATTTCTTTGGCCTTAACCTGGCTACCGCAGAGTGTGTAAGTTCAGTTTCTTTCCTATTTAACATACCATCATCAATCCTTTGTTCTAGGAGGGCACGAAGATAGTTAGTGCTCCTAGCTGTTTCTAAGTGCTCAGGCTGTTGGCTTCTACCCCCTAAGGCAAAAAAAAATAGAAAAGCCGACAGTGACCTAACGGAGAGGAAAAAAAAAAGAGATATGCTCAATAGAGCAAGCTGACATAGGAACTAAAGTGAGCAGCCTCTGGAGAGACAAGACTGCTAATCCTGTCTTGAGAACTGAATTACTGTGAGAGACAGGTTCAGAAATCACTGACTGAAGTTACACTTCTTCATTGTTATTCCCTGTGCCACCTGCAGATTTGCACACTTGAAAAGAACTGCTGAAAGTCAGTTTAGTGATCTCACTAGTGTAGCGAGTCATGCTTCAAAAGAACAAAGCTTGGAAAATTATATGCAGAGTAAATGGTTTGCTTTGCTTAGAGGGATGCCATTTGTCTTGGCTGGTGGTTTCAGGAAAAGTTAAAGAGTGCAGACCAAAGCCTTACCTTCACAATGTAATGGGGCGGCAAGACTGAAGCTTCTTGTGACTGGGGCCACTAAGCTGTGTCTGTGACTTTACTCCAGTATCCTGTTCTCCTGTTCTCTTCCCTCTACAGCCAGCAGTTGAAGTATTCAGCTAGTCTGTGCTGTATCTTGGTCAGTTATCTATTTTAAACATCTCTTTCTCTCTTCCCCCCAAAAAAGCAGAGAATGGCAGATAACCAGGAGAGTCAAATGACCATTGAAGAAAGGAAACATCTGATTACAGCTCGAGAAGAAGCCTGGAAGTCCAAGGGTAAAGGAGCTGCCAATGACTCCACACAGTTCACTGTAGCTGGCCGAATGGTAAAAAAAGGTCAGTGATGAAATGATCCCAATATAAATAAGCCACTGCTTATCTGTCTAGTCAAAACAAAGTCAAGCTAAAGCAATGCAGAAACAGTATCCGTGTTTAGCAAGAGAAGAACTGTTTATCTTCAACTGAATATCATGCCACGAGGCTGTTTGCTCTAGCTTCTTGCGGTCTTTGGTATTGATTCATTTTGTTTTGCGCTGTTGCACTGCCATCCAGTTATTACTGGGCTCTGTCTGACTGGTGATAGTCAATCACTTGAACAGTCTTATGTTTTGTTTTCTCCTTCTAATACAACCCAGAGGGCACATTTGGATTATTCATTCTTATTTATTCTTCCTTTGAAACGCGGGTGCACTGTCTAGAGGAATGTTGTGAAATCTAGTCATTGCTATTGCTGGCACTTACCCCACTCCTAGGATCACTGGGAATGTTTAGCAAACACGTGTTATTTTTATGTATGCTGTTTTGGATATCAACTTGAAGTGTTGCATTTGGCTGAAGAAATCACTGAGCATATTTCTTCATAGAACCAAGGAGTAGAAATGACAAGGGAGCAATGTTGACATTTTCGGGATCTTGAATTCAGTCACTGTTTCCAGATGCAGTCACTCTTCTGAAGTGGACGGGAGTCTCCCAAGGCTGTACATGATAGAAATATGGCTGGTCATGCAGTGCATCTGGGAAGATAATACCTTTGAAAAGAAGGCATCTAAACTGATGTATTGCGGTTAATGAGTAGTACATTTTGTTTTGTTACAAGAACTTGGTTATTAAGCACAACACTGAACCTTGAGTTAAATGACAGCCACCAAAAAGAAAAATCATTGTGGGGTGAGAGCAATACTGCAATGAGGAGTGACTCCGTTTGCAATCCAAGCCACATTATGTTGGCAGATAAACAGATACATGATATTAGCAATTACATCTGTTAGTAACATATTTTAGCTTCTGCTTGCCTTGTTATGTTGCTACAAACGCCAGTGATCAGTGTTTAAAAACTAACCTGTTTTGGAGAGTCGCCAAGAAAAAATGTTCAGTGGTCTACAGACTGCTTCTTTGAGACTTTTTTTTTTTTTGCCAAATAGATCGGTCTTCGGGAAGGAATAAAAGTAATAGTATTTGCTCTTCTTAATGGAAAAAAAAAATAGCTTGAAAGGGTCTTTAGGTGCCGTGATCATTCTTTTGGAGAAACAAGGTAATCCAGTGACACTAGCATCAATAAAAGTAGCCCAAGTAGGATTTTATTCAGATGTGTGCTATTTTTGTTGCCTAAAAGAATAAATTATCACAATGAGTTTTTAATTTAAAAGATAATGAGAAAGCAGTGCAAAATTAAATCCTTGTTATATGCATATGCACAGATGCTTCTTATGGCTGAAAATTTTTCGGTCCTAATTAGAAGGTGATCCTTCACTAACATCCGAAGCAGTTCTCAGTGTGGTTTTGTGGATTAAATGCTGGGAGAGCTGCTTAAGAGCTGCGTCCTCTCAAATACATCTTGATGAAGGCTTTACCAGCTGACTTAAAACCTGCTGAAATAGTTTGTGAAAAAGCTACTCAATTATATTCTAAATCTATCTTGGTATTGGGCAATTATGACTTGCTAGGAGTTACAGTAAAGATAGTGTATATTCTCACAGTGTAATACCAGTTTGATCAAAATAAAGGCTTAAATTTATGTGGCTCAGTCATTATTAAGCTATGGCTAAGTGAAAAATAGATGTTAGAGGAAAATTTAAATGTCAATTTCCTTATTTACTGAAAGTTTGGGCAACAAGAGGCAATAGATGCAATTCTTTCCTTCCTTATGTGTTTCTACCTTTTAAAAGCCAGGAAACTATAGAGTGTCATTTCTCTTACTGAAGCAATGTAGATTCCCATGAAAATAACTGCATGAATACAATCTTATTTTATTCACTGGGTCCAGAATTAATTGCTTTATGATCTTTATTGAAAGGGAGGGAGGAGGGTACAACAAAAGGAAGGAATAGTGCTTGATGTGGTGGGGACTCTGTTCTTCAAAACACGATAGCACCCAAGAATAACTGCATAATCCAGGGACAGCATTCATAGGTCAGATGCATCCTGCTATGTGTATTAATAGAGATGGGTTAATGAAAAAAGGAGGGAGTGAGGGAGTGGTGGTAGTGAAGGTGCCAGGCAAGACCTTGGTAGTTTCCCTGTGAACTGTATCTTCCTGTTCAGAACGGTTGCATGTTTTTAAAATGTGGCTTGTGGCAGAACTGGAGTCCAAAATGTAGACCAAGTGAGCTGCATCACTACCTTGAAAACAAGCCAAATGACTTTATTCAAGAGAAAGCATATATCTTGTATTAGCTTGCTTACAGACACTTGGGAACACAGCTTTCTTCTTGTAAACGGGACAGTTTCTGAGACTGCTGTTGATTTAAGGAGCAGGCAGAGCAGTACACTCTGCCGTCTCTAATACAGAAGTTCTAGAGACTGGGGAAGTATGAGTGACTGTAGGAAGAGGCCAGGCTCATCTGCTTTCCCTAAATAGTTTCCCCTGTCCTCACTGTTGGAAATACGGGCTGACTCAAGACTGCATTTCCTATGTTCTCTGTTCTTACGCAGGCCTGGCTTCTCCAAGTGCACTGACACCAGTTGCATCCCCTTTCAGTAACCGGCAGAAGTCTACCACTCCAGTTACGAAGCCCTTGGAAGGTAAAGAATAAAAATGACTGAAATACATTCAGGCTTTTTCACTTCCTGTCAATTAACATTTTACTTCCTAATTTGCTTAGAAATTGAAGCCAGGCCGGATATGCAATTGGAATCAGACATGAAGCTTGACAAGCTGGAGTCGTTCTTGGGAAGGCTGAATAACAAAGGTTGGTAGAGTTACCAAGGTGGCAATGTACCCGCTCTGCAACTTCAGTTAAAATATCTGGTAACAGAAACTGATTATTTCTTTGTTCAGATTGCACTTACTGATCACATAGTTTATTTTTGTGATTCAATCTCTGCTAAATTTTAACAAAAAAGTCTTACACTATTGTGTTATAAACAAAATAGAATATATCACAAATGCCAAAATAACTTACATCTTTCTCTACACACCATGTACGCATTCTTCTTGAGAGCAAAATTTCTTAAAACCACACAGGTAGTCTGAACCATATTGCCATACACAGTACAACAGCTTTAAATGTAGCTTAATCTTATTAAAATCAAGATAGGACACTAAGCTGCGCCCAAGCACAATTCATTCGTCTTCCTGCTCTTTTGAAAACTGACTCTCTGTAGCAGCTCATACAGCTACCTTTTACAGCTTGTTGGCTGCCTATGAAGCTGGATAGACTTCTCTGGTGTTTCCATCTCATATGTCTGTCCTTGATTTGTAAGACAGAAATCCTTTTGTAATTTGTAGAGGCCAAATGCTATAAACAAACGTATTCGCATTTCAGCAAAAGAGGCACTGGCATATTATGACAGTGGTGCCATACTCACTAGTCTAAAGTAGTGACTTTTCTACTTGTAGTTCTAGTAGATCTTTTCAAAGGAAGGAATTATTTGGTTGGAGACAAGATGAAATGTGCAAGACCATAAAATGCTTATATCATCCTATGAAAAGAACTAAATTTTGATAGTGCTTATATTTTTATTCAGCCATATTTCCCAACCATTTTGTAATATAGATTATTGCATATGAGTAGCAGTTACACTCCATTTTTATCATTCTTTTCCAACAGAATTTTCTACTATCTTTCCTTCAAATTCTATTGATTTAAATAAGCCCAAACCAACAAGCAACAAACCCCAAAAAACAAAACACCACCACCCCAACAAAAACCTCCACCCCAACTATGACCAAACAAGCCATGTTTACTTTTTCTGGAGTTAGAAATTGTAGTATGATTTTTTTTTTTATTGGGTGAGGTGTTTTTTTCCTGCAGTTGCTGGGATGCAAGAGACAGTGCTGACAGTTACAGGAAAATCTGTGAAAGAGGTGATGAAGCTGGATGATGATGAAACGTTTTCCAAATTTTATCGCCACGTGGATTTCCCTTCCTCCTCAGTGCCTTTGGACCTTGATGAGGATTTTGATGCCATCTTTGATCCTTATGCACCAAAGTAAGAACTATTGGATTGGGTTTTTTTCCAGTGTTGTGAATGCAGACACAGGGGTAGTGGTCAAAATATTCAGCTCTAAGTCACCTTGTAGATCTCTTAGTACTGGGAATGTCCATTTCTTCTACATATTTCTGACATCGCTCTTCTGTGTGAATCAAGGAACTGACTCAGATTTCCTAACAAATGTCACACCCCAAATGAAAGCAAATCACTTGTCATTGATGATCATGAGGTAGATGATTCTGACTAGGAAAGTCAATTGATGATTATAAACACTGCTTGTTTTTCAGGTTAATATCCTCTGTAGCAGAGCACAAACGTGCAGTTAGGCCCACACGCAGAGTTCAGTCCTCAAGAAACCCCCTGAAAATGCTAGCAGCAAGAGAAGATATTCTTCATGAATATACTGAACAAAGACTGAATGTTGCCTTCATGGAGTCAAAGAGAATGAAAGTAGAAAAAAGTAAGCTAACAGGTTGATTTGTAGAACACACTGTCTTGCTATTTTAATTAAAAACAAACCAAAAAATCTCAACACAAAAACCACAACGGAAGGAATGGAACATATTCTCTGAGAAGCAATAAACTGATTGAGGTATACGGTTGAATGCAGACTGTCTGGGAGGTCTGGAGAGAAGGGAATGTGTGACTTCCTCAAGGAAAGCTGCCTACAGCCACCTCCTGCACATAGGTTTAATTATTTATTACTAGCACAATCACCTTGTGCAGAGAGTGAGTGCCACTGCACCTGGAGGGTGACAACAGGAGATCAAGGAAAGCAGATCTAGTGTTATGTTATGCTGGGGGAAAGAGTGGGCAAGAAGAGAGAAACTTTTGTTCAGGTACACTGGTCTCAATTTTGGGTCCCAGTTATCCCTCAGAAACTCTGAGCGCCCTGTGGCAAGGCTTTGTGTTTTACTCATGATACTGCTTTCTCCTGACAACTGGATGCATATCAAGAGAAGTTGTAAAATTTATTGAAAGGTTCGTCAAGCCACTTTTACCATTTTGCGTACAAATTTTTCTTACACATTTGAATAAAAGATCATCTTTAAACATTGCCTGTATTAATGAAAACACTAATTATGTGTGTAATGTTTTGTTGCCATTTGACAAGAAGCATTTCCCCGAGTTATAAATTCATTAAGTGCTTTGTCTTTGACTGAGAAATAAGCAAAAGTAGCCAAGAATTTAGGCTTTAATTTTGCAGTAAAATATGACTAAGACTTTAAAATGTAAATGGCTGTTGCATCACACTGGCTGAGAAAAATTTGAAGGGAGTATCAGTTAATTAGCCATGGCTCGTCTGCTCCTTTTCATCATTAATCAATTAGAAGGCATTGAAGATCTACACAGTACTTCACAAAACATTGTGTAAGGCTTGTGTCCTAGCTAAGTTGGTATTTCTGTCAAATAACATAATTCTGATACTGACAGTTGACTCCTGGATGATATCTAGAAACTTTGGTACTACTAAACCCACAAAGCTTTTGGACTAGCAGTTAATCTCAGTTCAACCTGGTTTTGATGTTGCTATTGCGAGGGAGAAAAACAGGAAATATTTTTTTTTTTAATGCAACAACCAATTTTTTTATGATTTTGTCTTTCTTTTTCGGGTGTGTGTGTGTTTTTTCTCCAACGTGTTTTTATGTATAAGTGTCTGCAAACTCAAATTTCTCGGAGGTGGCACTTGCTGGTTTGGCAAGCAAAGAGAACTTCAGCAACGTTAGCCTGCGGAGTGTGAATCTAACAGAGCAAAACTCTAACAACAGTGCTGTGCCATACAAGAAGTTAATGCTGCTGCAAATTAAAGGTATGCTGGAATTGCTTTTACTTTCCATGCTTCAGGACATGGTTTAGTGGTCGTGATAATGTTGGGTAGACGGTTGGACTTGATGATCTTGGGGGTCTTTTCCGACTTTAATGATTTGATTCTATTCTATTCTATAAGAGGCTAATTGTAACATGGGAGTTGCTACCACAATCGGATGCTTAGCTTGTTCTAGATCTCCAGCTCAAGATTTAGGTACAAAACCTACAAGTGAGAACTGTGAGACAAGTGCAAAACTTTATGGATTGGGTTTACACTGTGCTCACTAGTATGTTTTCCAAGGAAAAAACAGAATATTTCAGGAATTCTAGCCATCTCCTGCAGAAATTTTTGAACTGACCATTCTTCCAGTGCTCTATATAACTTGAAAGTGGTATGACAGTGTTCTTGCTCTACTTCCCCTTATAGTGCATAGGAATGTGTCTAATTCTACAAAACAATAGATATTTTTATAACAAAGTAAAATTCTTAAAATTTTTTACTGCTTACAGAAACCGTATCATAGCTACATTTAAGCAAATGTAAAGGATTTTGGAATTTGGCTGCTGTCTGCCATTTACTTAATTAATTTCTTTTCAGAAGGACATAAAGTTGTTAAAGCAAGAACAGGAAACAACAGAAATATTAGTTGATAGGAGGCAACTTTTTTTTTTTGTTTTCTGTGAGTAAATCCTTTTTTCCACAATAGTAGTCTTTTAATTCCTCTTTAACAGTCTGTTTCCATATATTTTGCTGAATTGCATTCAAAACAATTAGATGTTGGCATTTGATAGCAATAGTCAAAGTAATATACTTAGGTCTGTTTTCTATTTAGGAAGAAGACATGTTCAGACAAGATTAGTTGAACCAAGGGCCTCGTCACTGAACAGCGGAGACTGTTTCCTGTTATTAACTCCACATTTCTGTTACTTATGGGTAGGAGAGTTTGCAAATGTCATAGAAAAAGCAAAGGTTAGTACTAGTTGTTTTTTTATTCCCTATTTTTAGAATTGTCACAGTATGTGTCTGATGTAATTGAGCCTTGGTGCCAGTTGTCTCAAGATGTGACATGTAACTGATAGTCAGTGACAGGTAGATATGCAGGATTCCTGTAAATATGTTTTAGTCTGTGCCCTGAATGAAAGCTGACGTAGGAGTGTGTAGGCTGTAAAGCTGCAAGAGAAAAGAGGATATCCTCAGGAAACAGATTTGCACTTAAACAAAAAATAGTCTGAATTGCAGGATGTCTTTTTTATTCTCACGTTCGGTAAGATCAAGCCTTGTTTTAAGGCAAATGAAAGAATGAATGTATTTCTGTAACTTTTTTCCTAGTGTCTGTTTATTTAGTGCAACAAATAATAACCATTTCTCCTGCTATTTGCTGAATTCTATCCTATCTACTTTTGCCTTCTCCCTGACCAAGATATGCACAAGTATTCCAAAGACTTAAGCAATCCTGTTCAGATAACTGTTAATCTCTTAGGCTTCAGAACTTGCAACTTTAATTCAGACAAAGAGGGAACTTGGCTGTAGAGCTTCTTATATACAGACTATAGAAGAAGGAATAAATACCCATACCCATGCAGCCAAAGACTTCTGGAAACTCCTTGGTGGACAGACAAATTACCAGTGTAAGCATTCTTACAGTTACAGTATCTGATGTTTTATCACAGTAAAATAGTTGAGTAGGTTCTCCTTAGTAAAAATAGTCGGATGTTAAGTTTTTTTTATTATTTTTTACAATCTTTTCCTTAAGCTGCTGGAAGCCCTGAAGAAGATGAGATGTATGAAGCTGCAATAATAGAAACAAATTGCATTTACCGTCTCGTAGAGGATAAACTCATTCCTGAGGATGACTACTGGGGAAAGGTGCCAAAATGTACCCTGCTGCAACCAAAAGAGGTATCGTGCCACTTACTGCTCCTGTGGTGCAGGAACATACCACAGATGACAACTTCCAGTAACTGCAAATGCTCGTGGAGACTGAAGTGATCATGGATCACTGAAAACTGGGTCCTCTGTGTTTCTGAAAAGCTTCTGAACACTACACTGTCTAGAGTGTGCTGCAGGTCTCAAAAAATTAGATCATGTCATTTTGAAAGAGAAATGCTGTTTTAGGAAGTGTAGATCTTTTGGTCAACAATGGCTCTCTCCAAAGTCATAAAGTGCAAAACAGGTAGCATTTTGGAAAAACAAAACAAAAACCTGATTTCCCTTTCAAGCATTTTTATTTCTATCCTTAGCAGACTTTTCCCTTTCAAACAACCATTTCACTCATCTAAGTAGAAATTAGAGCAGATTTTCAAAATCGAAAACATCAGACACAGTGTATGTTCTTGGAAGTATTCAAGTTGCTGCCTGTTTGCTGAGCCAGTTACTCCCTCTGTATGTTCTGTCATTCTTCCCCAGCTGCAGGGTGAAGCAGAGATCTAGATGTTAATGAAAGCCGCTGTAACTGGACAGCCATCAGTCATGCAACAGAATCAAGTTTTAGTAGTAAGACTTCTCTAATCTGCTAGTGACCTAGCTACCACCTAAAGATAGCCCTCAGAATTCCCTATATTTGCTTCCAGTCATCCTCAACAATTAGACATCATACTGCAGACCAGTGCCCAGGCTTTCCTTTCGTTGAGTGCTAGCTGTTAGCGTTACTGCAAGAACTCAGATATTTGGAGGAGTTTGTGTTGAGCGCACTGTCAGCTTGCAGCACTATGAAACCTGAGGATCAGTCTATTACCCAACCTAATGGTGATAGTTGTTTTTTTTTGTTTTGGTTTGATTTTTAGGTGCTGGTGTTTGATTTTGGCAGTGAAGTATATGTATGGCATGGAAAGGAAGTTACTTTAGCACAAAGAAAAGTGGCGTTCCAGCTGGCAAAACACTTGTGGAATGGCACCTTTGACTACTCCAATTGTGACATAAATCCTCTGGACCCAGGGGAATGCAATCCCCTTATACCCAGGTATCAAAACTCAGGTTTGGTCTCATTGCAGAAATGTAGTTTTCTTGCCTCTATTTCACAGTATTTAATTTGATTTTATTTCTTTTGTTGCCTTGTACAGAAAGGGTCAAGGACGCCCAGACTGGGCTGTGTTTGGCAGACTCACAGAACATAATGAGACTATATTGTTCAAAGAAAAATTTCTTGATTGGACAGAGCTGAAGAAACTCAATGAGAAGAATTCTAGTGAATCCCTTCACCAGAAGGTGCATAAAATAAGCGTGCTAAGTATTTCAAAATAGATGTTCTAACTGGAATGGAAGCCAGGGAAGCTTGTACTTAAGGATCCAGAGCACTTCAGTTATCTTGCCGGCTTTGACCTAGGGGTCAGAACATTACCACCTACAGTGAAGCTGCAGAGCTGCTTTACATTAGCACCAAGCAGCTCAGTACTGTCAAGGCGGCTTTGACAAGGCATCAAATGATGACAAGATAACAAAATGCTGAAATACGCAGGAGTCAAACTGTTTGAGTGGAACTGCGGGTTAAGAAGAAAAAAGCTATGCTCAAAGAAGTATCTTCTGTGTTTTTTTTGACAGGAAGAATCCAGATCTGACTCTAAACCATATGATGTCATGCTAATGGTAGCTGTGCCCCAAACGACTGTAGGCACAGTTTTGGATGGAATGAATATTGGCCGGGGCTATGGACTTGTAGAAGGGGAAGATGGGAGGCAGTTTGAAATTATCACTGCATCTGTGGATGTCTGGCACATCCTGGAATTCGATTATAGTAGACTGCCTAAACAAAGCATCGGGCAGTTCCATGAAGGAGACACATACGTGGTGAAGTGGAAGTACATGGTGAGCACTACAGGTTAGTGAACAATTCCATTTCATCCTGCTGAAACGTGGATAAGTGCAGCTAAAGCTGCTGCTGTTAGTGGTAAGATCCAGACGTAGCCTTCCTCAGATATAAAACTGTTTTAAAGGTTAGAAATGCTAATTTAGCCTTCCCAGGCCACTAGGAAGTAAAGCTTATTTCCTTCAAAGGAAAGCATTAAAAAAGAAAAAAAACCTAATACTGTCTGTCTCTCCATTTACCCAACAGTGGTGTTGTACGTGTTTACAGGACAGCTCATTAAGCCAAAATTGTGCCCACAGCTTAACACCAAAATAACTAGGCAGCTGGACTAATGACAGTGGTCTGAATGTCTTGCAAGAGAGGTAGGCTTAGTAACGAGGGAAGCCTTTTCTGTGTAATGGAGAACAGGAACAATGACAGGAAAAGCCTTTGCCAGCTCATTGCCCTTGCTGTCCTTTTTGCTGTTTTTGGAAACCCTTTGCTATGGGTTTCAGTCTCAAGTGGAAAACTTCAGCAGCATTCTGAAAAAAAGCCTGAGAGCAGCAGGTAAAAATGCTGAGAGTCAGTCAGCTCAGTATGCTCACTGGAACTCTCCCTTCTGGCACTAAATTAAGAATAGGTGGCTTTTGTGGTAAATAAATTAGCAATAATCTAAAAATGATTGTTCCAAATAGGAAACTAATAAAGTTAGTTGAGAGCAGTATAACAGCTATACAGCTTCAGGCTTTAGCCAAAAAACGTAGGTAGGTCTTATTCAGAACTATTGAGTTCAGATACTGACAAATTCAAGAAAAATACAAAAGCTTGTAAGTCTTGGGAGAAGTGGGTAACACTAGTACTGAATTGTAAATGGACTTCTAATCCAAATGGATGAAAATATATTCCATCACTCCAAAACAATAAATTTTTATGTAGGAGGCAGTACTTTATGGGCTGAATGTACAGATAAGAGTGAAAACCATAAGCTTGCGAAGTAGCTAGTGATTTGAGTATTCTCAACTGGAAAAAAATCACGATGCTGTCTCCGAAGTATTTCAGTTAGATGATGTTTAGCACTGATGAAGTCAAGGCAGATGTTTTAATATTTTTTATGAATCTAGTTTAAAGCTCTTGGGTCTTTAAAATCTTTCACTTATTATACCTGTTTATTCAGTATTCCCTGGAGAGAGTAAAACATTCCATAATTGGTTGTATTGTTGAACTTCACTTGCTATAAATGTCGTTTGCTTGTCATAACAATTAAATACTGTTCCTTTCTAAAAAAAAAAAATCAGAACAAGAGTTGCTGCTAACTTGCTTTCCAGACCAACACTGAAATACTGACTTAATTTTAAATTAAAAAATAAATAAAGCTTACCTAATCTTAATTTTTTTTATGACTGCAAAATACTGCTTTGGTGTTCTTTTGTTTCCATAGTTTTCCTTTCTTATCCCGCTTTACCAAGAACGAGTTTTCTTCTCTGGCTGTAGCTTTCTCAACTGTTGCTGTTTCCAGTATCACTCAGCAGCCAGCTGCTCTCCTGCTGCCAAAGAACAGTGTGTAATGTGGAAAATGAGCCATAACACACTCTTCTGGTAACATGACTGGACATACCATTTCACATGCAGATTGGCTCAAGTGATGTCAGTTATTACTCTCCAGATAGTACTAGTTCTTTCTACATCTCTTTCTCTGGCCAACTCAGGCATCTCTGCCTTTCGGCTTATGTCCACCTGATGAGGCAGTGCCAGCTTTGCACGGACAACACACTGGCTTGGAGACCTAATGTTCCTCTGACATTACTGGACATTTTACCTTTCCTTTTTTCTGGATGTGATAGCGCTGAGCTGACAGATGAGCTTGAACCATGTTCTGTTTAAACCTATAGCCAGAGGACTTTCTTCAGCGTGTGCTTTCTGTTTTGCAGTTGGAAGCAGGCAAAAAGGAGAGCAACCAGTAAGGGCTGTTGGAAAAGAGAAATGCGTGTATTTCTTTTGGCAAGGAAGGCACTCCACAGTGAGTGAGAAAGGGACGTCGGCACTGATGACAGTGGAACTTGATGAAGAGAGAGGAGCACAGGTGAGCTTCCTGCAGACCTGGGTGGCAGTCCTGGTAAGACTTGCCTGCCCAAGTAGCTACTAATGGTAAATGCGGATTATCTTTTTTACTTCCTCTCTTTCTGCAAAGGTGTTCTTGTCGATACAAATAGCCACACCTCAGAATTTCTTTTGCCTTTATTCCAACTTCCAGAGACATAAACTCCTTTATGGATTGTCATTCCCAGATCCCTCTTCTGAAGATTTTATTTCTGAGAATGGCTGAAGAAGAATGTGTTCTCTCCTCTCCCTGCAGGAATACATGAAGCAGTTAAACTAATGTGTGCCTTCACTTCAAGTACATGTTCAGATAACAGAACTGTCTTCCTAGAGCTGAGAACAGGAGAGACACTTTCTGTCAGGCCAAGGCATGAAAACACATTTGGAGTTTTCAAATTATTTACCCTGTAATTACATATTACATTGCCTTGTTTTGCAGAGATTCTAACAGCTGAAGATTGAGCTAGAGTGAAGCTCAGAGGACAGAGTAGCTTGCTTTGTCTTTAGGCAGAGTTGAGCTTTGCTGTGGCTTGACTGTTACCACCATACAAGGTGGGAGATTTAAAATTAGTTTTTTGATAATACTGTAATTGTGGGGTTTTTAACAGCGGCGTGGACATGATGAGTAAGACAGGAGTTCTTAGAGGAGATACAAAAATACGCTTGATCCAGAGTGTGGAATTCTGTGCAACATAGCCGGTTTAGCAATTGGCTATATCAATTTCCGAATCACAATGCCATGTTTAATGAGCAAAGAACATACATGTCATATAAACCAGGTTTACCACAAATGTTGAACTACTTCAGTTCCTGCATTATCTCCATAATAGTTTCAAAGAACATCAGACAAGATGGCCCAATCCTGCAAAAAATTCAAATTATGGTAATCCTTATTCTCTGAAATTGAATTGTTGGATTTCATCCAGAAGTTTCTTTTAATATGAAGGTCACGTACGAAGCCCATTGCATACTGATATATATGGTAATTTAAACAGTAGTCAGCAGTTGTAGTGTAGACGGAAAGCCATCTTCATGGGTGGCCATAATTATATATTTTTTTATGATCCATCCTCAGTCTATATGGTTACTTCATTTTTTGAATGAAGAATGGTGCTCTCAATTTCCAGGTACAAGTGCTTCAAGGGAAAGAACCGCCATGCTTCCTGCAGTGCTTCCAAGGAGGAATGATTGTGCATGCTGGAAGAAGGGAAGAGGAAGAAGAAAATGCACAAAGTAAATTACTGTTAGTTAAGAGTTTCTGCCCCCAAATCCCTTTTTACCTATTATGAAAGGCTTTGAATTCAATCTCAACTCCCGTACTCTGTAGAAGAGGCATATGAATGCTATGAAATCCATGAGACAGCTTTGCAGTGTTTTTTCTCGAGGTAGTTTGTTTCTTACTTGAGCACAGAATGGATTTTGTCACCCTAGAGCAAGCTGACTTTATTGTATTGATATGCATATAAATTGTTCTAGTTGTTTTTTTAATTAAGCAAAGTGCCATTTGCTTTAAAATACATTCTTTTCTACATAGTTTGGGCAAAAGAGTATTTTTATGAGCAGTTCTCCTGCTCCAAGGAGAACTCCAAGCTTTTGTAACCTGTTCATTACGTTTTGCAACATATTCCCTGATGCAGTTAAAGTAAGAAAACTTCAGTGCAGGTGTAGCTTGGACATGTTAGCATTTGAACATGACCTCCTGTGCCTAAGGGGCACAGAGAAAGAGAATCTGAATAGAAGGACTAGTGTGTGATTTTCCCTTTTTTTCCTGTATGAAATAGAGCAGAAATTGACTGTGATGCTCAGTTAAGCTCTGCAGCTCTTAATACTTTTGTAGCAAGATTTCAGAAGGCATCTTTTCTGCACCACAGTTTCTCAGGTAATGTTAGCCAAATTTGATGCTTAGCTAGTTTATTCTTCAACAATATAGGCGTGCGATTTGTGAAATTCATCTAGTACGAGCTGTTCCAGAGCAGAGGTCTTGAATTGTCAATCCCATGTGACTGTGTAATGCTGCTGCACTGTTCCTGTCTGCTCCAGGTGACTGGAGGCTATATTGCGTGCGAGGAGAAGTTCCCAATGAAGGAAATTTACTTGAAGTAGCATGTCACTGCAGCAGCCTGCGTTCCCGGACATCCATGATTGTCCTCAATATAAGTAAAGCTCTTATCTACCTGTGGCATGGCTGCAAAGCACAATCTCACACCAAGGATGTAGGAAGAACAGCAGCCAATAAAATAAAAGAACAGTGAGTGTTTGACCTATATTTTGGAGATGTTTATACAGGCTACCAAATTCCTTAAACTAGTCTGCCTCAAAGAAAAGTTGAAATAAAGCTGTCCTCTGAGTACAACGGCAGCATGTGCATGCTTGCTAAGAAGGAATGACGGGTAGTTGATTCGGTGGAATGGGGAAAACACATGTTCTGTAATCACTTTCCCTTAAGGTCAAGTGCATTTATTCTTCCTACTGTACTGCTAATTACAGTTGCAAAAAAACAGTCTCCATTTAGAGGGAGATGCTCAATATCTGAATAGGAAACTAAATCCCAGTTGATAGGAGGATTTAGAATCAAGCCTTGTGAATAAGGAAGAGGAAATGAATTTGGGAAAGCATGCGAGGAGGACAGCAGTAGTTACAAAAACAGGCACCGAAAATCTCCACTGTGAGCTCATGTGAGCATCTCCTCCATCCTGGGTATGTGATCAGAAATGGTATGAGAACGGTTGCTGAAAATCTCTGTTTTGTTTATTGATAATTTTGGTCATCATTTTCAAAAAGCCTGTGTGAGCACGAAGTGTGCAACAAGCCTATGGGGTGCTTTTGGGTTCTAATAAAGTGAGTGGCTAGCAGGTTTGTGTTAGCTGTGTTTGGAGTAGGAAAGCTGGGTTCACTCTCTTTCTTTGTTTTGTAGATGTCCACTGGAGGCAGGGCTGCACAGCAGCAGCAAGGTGACAATACATGAATGTGATGAAGGGTCAGAGCCCTTGGGATTCTGGGATGCATTAGGAAGGAGAGATCGAAAGGCCTATGACTGCATGTTGCAAGGTAGATCTGCATTCCTGGATTTGGCACTTTACTGGTCTACGGTATTGTGAGATTTAATGTAAAGCTTTTGAAGAACTTCTTGATAGTTGAGATGATCCCTTCAGACAGATGCTTCCAAAGTAAAGCAATACTGTTCTAGAAGGAAAGGGCTGGAAAACATAGTGTTTCATTTTGTACTCTTCCCCTTCTCTAGCCCCTCTGTATTCAGGCAGCACAGAGTAACTGTTAACGCTGTTACCAGCACATTTTGCTTCTCTTCTGAAGGGATTTAGGAGGCAGTTCTGCACACATTCTTGTCCAGTCCTTGCTTTGAAACTGCCAACAAAGGTAGCAGGGGGATTGATTTACCAAGTGGAAAATTTGTCAGCTGAAAAGTAAAGTCTGAGATGTGCTTGCTTCACTTAAGCTGCAAAACAGCCAGTTACGAAATGGCTGATAGTAACCAGCCAGGATCAGATTCAATCGGATGGCTGCCAGCCTTTTAGCTCAAGCTCTTAACGGCTGTTCCTAGTCCCCCAAGACATCTGGTCATCTTTCTTAATTTTTCAAAAAATAGAGAATTTACAGTCACTCTAAAGGTTGCCTTTTTTGTTATTATTTTTTATATACATCTCTGGCATTTTCTACTGGAAATATTCTTAATTTCTGTTCTTTAAAGATCCTGGAAAGTTTAATTTCACCCCCCGCCTGTTCAGCCTCAGTAGTTCATCAGGAGAATTCTCAGCCACTGAGTACGTTTACCCTTCAAGAGACCCTGCTGTCATCAATTCCATGCCATTCCTGCAAGAGGATCTTTACACTGCCCCACAGCCAGGTATATGCTTTAAAATCCTTCAGTAGCAAGAAAACAGATAATTGTGTCCTGCACTGGGCAGTGATTCAGTAACTGTAATCACTTCTAGCTTGATTTATCACAGGAGAATGTGTGCATGTGATGCTTATACAGCATTAAGAAGTAATAACAGTAATTTTTCTGTGATAAAGATTCTGAGAACTAATCAAGTGTACATGTATCCCAAAAGCTTACTATAAAAATCCATTGTTTATATCAGAGAAACTGAGTTTAGCTGAGGTTCAGCTGGATGAATATCAAAAGGGATATAATAAAAGGGAATAAGAAAAATTATGCTGACAAGTATGTAAGAATGGGATTGTTCAGGGGATTCCAACAACTAATAAGTGGCTGATGATGGATTTGTTATTTTTTGGCTATGTAGCACTGTTCCTTGTTGACAATCACCATGAAGTTTACCTGTGGCAAGGCTGGTGGCCCGTGGAAAACAAAATTGCTGGATCAGCTCGGATCAGGTGGGCTACAGACAGGAAATGCGCCATGGAGACAGTGCTCCAGTACTGCAAAGGTAACAGACTGCTGTGCCTGTCTGTGCTGTGTGTCCTCTATCTTTCCATGCCTTGCTGTTCCAAACTGAAAGGTGCTCAGATGTTCCCCCAATGTCATTGATAAACATCAATGTGTTTGAAGATACATTCTCTACTCTTTCTTAGCAAACTTTTGTCTAGTAATGGCATTGTTGCCAAATTGCCAAGATACTCCGATGACTCCGTTCTCAGAAGAAGGGCTTCAAACCTGCACCAGGAGAGGTTTAGAACTATTTCTTTGCAGAGAAGGTAGTCAAACACTGGGAACAGGCTTCCTGGAGAGCTGGCTGAAGCCTCAGGCCTGTTAATGTTCAAGAGGCATTTGGACAATGCCTTCAAGAATGCACTTTAACTTTCGGTCAGACCTGAAGTGGTCAGGGAGTTGGTCTAGACGATCATGATAGGGCCCTTCCAGCTGAACTGTTCTGTTCTCTTCTGTGCCCTCACTGTAGAACAGTTCAGACATCAGATTCCTAAAAGTGAATTCCGAGAACACAGCCTCTTAAAACCGAATGCTTTTTGTCTAGCTTCTCTTAGATTTCATAAGTTACTGTGTTTCAAAAGACTGAAGAAACTGTTTGCTGAGTTAGCTCGGTTTTGATGTAGTGGGGGAGGTGGAAAAACTGAAGATGGAGAACAATCTCCACAGAATCTCACACAGAAACAGACAGCCATTGGAAATGCTGGAGAATGGAGCTGAGGTTCTGTGCTCATTTTTGCAAGACAGTTATTGCCACTCAGTGTGCAGTGATTCAAGCTGATGATCATATAAGGGTGCAGTGACCACATTATTTTCTGCCCTAATAGAGTTTCCCTGAGACACTATAATGCGTTCCTCTTGTTTTGTCTAATGCTACACGAGGCTGGGAACAGACCTTGCATCTTTTGATGGAGGATGAATAAAGATGTGAGGTTACCATCCAGGAAAGAGGACATAAGTAGCAGCTATGTTCTATTAGTTCAGAGCAGTTTCCCACTGTGAATAAATCACTAGGACTCAATCGGTGTAAATTATGGCCTCTTGCAAGGAGTGTGTGATCACTTACAAACCTTGAGACCTCGTGATGCCACTATAGCAAATGAACTTTACAACTTGTGACACACCTGGTGATAACTGGCATTTGTATATTTGAAGAGGCAAAGCAATACTCTTGTTGGATTCCACCCTCAGGAGGATAAGCCAGTGTCTCCTTCCCAATTGGCAGGTTGAGTAGGAGTAGGAGGAAGTGTTGTGTTCTACTCGGTTATCTCATGTTGCTGAGGGGAGGTTGTAACACCTGGCAGGAGACACTCAACAGCGGTACTGGAGACATTGAAATGTCACCTTTATTGGACTGTGTTATTGCTCTGCATGGTTCATCCTCTGGTGGCCCTGGCACTACAGAAGCATTTGTGTAGGAACAGGGTGCTAAAGACAGGGCAGTAATTGCCAGAGTCTTTGGTGGTGACCGCTGAATTCCTAAAGAAGAGGCCAGTTTTTGCAAGCCAGAAGGACTCAGGAGATGTATGTCTTTGAAGTTAATTCATACAGTGTGCTTCCCACCAGAAGAAAATGTCAGCATAGAGGAACAGAGCCCCATGCAGTGGAGTGCCCAGAGTTGCTCAGCAGGCTAGTGTGAGAGGTGGAAGCAAGATCCCAGTCTGTGTTCCTGATGCAGTGCCGTAATCTTCTGGTAATGAAAATCATGTTTTCTGAACCCAGCAGAGACAGAATCAGATACACATGCTGAGGTTTGGATACTTTTCCAGATTTCTTAAACTTCAAGTTCGATGATGGGAAAAGGGATTAATGTGTCTGCACTGGATTGAACGTGCTGCATCTTAGTTTGATGCACAGCGGAAAGCTCTTCAGTGACTCCTCAGGGATCTGAAGTTTGGACTTGTATCATAGGACAAGGGTTTTTTGCTGGGTTCTCCCTTCCTTGCCTGTGGCTGTGACTTTACAGCAGTTGTGGCTTTTACCCTCTTTGCTGTGGGGAGTTCTCAAGAGCTTTGGGCTTTGTAGCTGGACAGGTACAGAGCAAGCTTGTTACTGTTAAAGACCAATTCTACTTGTACTATTTCTATGCCAAAGCTAATGTGAACTTTTGCAGTTTTTTACTGTTCAAAGGATGCTGTTCTGTTGGTCTGTCACTTTCATGATCCTGGGATTCTGTCAACCACTTCAAAATTTCATTGCATCAATCTGTCAGGGCTGACTAGCTCTGACATGTTGTTACTTAGCAAGGTGGAGAAATTGAATTTCAGGAGATATCAATGCTGTTGAGTGATCAGAAGCATTAAAACACTTTTCTCTGTCTTCCTTTTCTCTCTCTCCATTTCTTTCCTCATCTTTGTCCCTCTCCCCATCTCCCCCATTTTTACTTTTTTCCCTTTTCTGGCTTGCAGTGCTTAACCATAGGATGGTATGAAACCATTGTTTAGCAACTGGATATCCTGTGAATATACATAGCAGCTCTCATCGTGCTTAAATTTTACTTAACTTGTCAAAATGTCTTGAAAGTTTTTCTGTAGTTTTATCTTCTAAATCAGCAGTTTGGAGAGCTGAGCTGCAAACCTCTAGGAGAAGAAGAATCTGGTTTGCCCTTCAGTGATCTTTAGTGAGGAGATCAGCTTGTGCTGAGGGCAGAGTTCATGCAGTGAAAATGTTTCTCCACTTAAATACAAATTTATCTTACCTACCCTAGAACATAAGCAAATGCCCCTCTCCTTTTCCTTCTTGGCTGAATTACTGAGATGGAGCAGCACCGCTGGAGCAGATTCACAGAGATTTTTTTAAATGCAAAGCTTTTAAGTGCTTGTTGAATCGTTCATGGTAGAATGAACAA
This sequence comes from Baryphthengus martii, assembly GCA_013396935.1. Taxonomy (NCBI): domain Eukaryota; kingdom Metazoa; phylum Chordata; class Aves; order Coraciiformes; family Momotidae; genus Baryphthengus; species Baryphthengus martii. The sequence goes on along the minus strand of VWZK01004611.1, from coordinate 10,864 downwards.
ATAAACCACACTGAAGATATGTGGAAGAGAAGGCTTAAAATAAAGCATCCGGATGATAAATCTGTCTAAGATGTATAGTTAAAGCACTTGAATTCTAATACCTTTGTTAGTCTACTCCACAGAGCTTTCACCTCTAATATTCAGAGTTTCATGTGGACATATTCGCTCTAATCAGTTTGCTCCCAAGATCAGATGTCAAACCAAACCTGTAATGTTCAGGTTTTCCAAACCTAATGGCACAAGGATGTCCAGCCAGGCTCTCCATTTGCATTCAGCACAGGTGCTGTGTCAGTTCCCTGCTGTGCTCCTCGGCAATGAGGAGGAGGGGGCTGTGTTCTTTCAGACTCTCCTGCCTGGTAGCTCACACATCAAGTGCAGGTAGAGACTACAGTAAAAAACATGGTCTTCTGTAATGGGTTTACATGCTGTGGATGAAATCTTAGTGCGTTAAAGATGCTCTGAGGTTGAATGTAGGGAATAACAGAATTTTGCAATAAGCAGTTTTTAGGGAAGCTACTGCCCTCACAAGTGTGGTGGTGTCACATTGCTCTGGTAGTTTCATCTGATTTTGGACTTTGCAACATCTTCAACTTTTCCATTGCCTATCTGGAACATTTGATTAGACAGAGTTGTTTGAATTCAAGATGAAGGTAGAATAGTTTTTTGAATGATAGCTCCTCCCAGTTCCTGTCTGTCTGTCTACTTCTTTCTAATAATATTTGGAGTTTATCAGTGCTTTTGAATCCTTGGGTAATTAAGTCATTCGACCGGTAGGGCCTTTTTTTCCACCAGTACTTGGCATAATGACTTGAACCGCTCGATCTGATAAGGCATCACTCCTAGGCAGAGTTATGTCCATGTCTGTGTAAGTGTGTGCACATACACATTTTTAAAGAAGCAGGACTGTCTTCGAAAATCTTCAGTAATGACCATCCAGCAATACCTCTGCTAACTGTCAGAGCCCATTCCTTTGAATTTGTAATAACAAAACGATTGTGTTAGACCTCACTATCACAAGAACAATTTAAACATCCTCAGTTAAGCCTCCAAGCTTAAACTTTCCTTGCTGCTGCAGGACACTTCTGGTGAGCCTACCAGAAGGTTTCATTTACCTTAGTCTGGCTAATTTCATATCATCACATTCTGCTTACCCTATTCTAACTCCATTTTTGTAAGACAAGAAATGCATTGGGTTAGAAAGTAACTGGGGGGGATTTTCAGCATAAATGGTTTGATCTTTGTGGTCAGATACAGTAAAAGGAAGTCTTAAAAATACCCCAATACATATTAAAAGGTGCCATACTACATTAAAAAGAAGTCCTGGTGAAATTGATTCCTACTGCCTTAAATTACTTCAGCTTTTCAGGAAAGAATCAATTAAACATGCTTGCAAGGTAGTTTTGGATAGTGGGTGACATTGCAAAATATGATGTTTGTAATATCTCTCTTTTTTTTTTTTTTTTTTGTATTTTGACTATTTTTAGGAAAAAATGTAAAGAAGCCCCCCAAATCCTATCTAATTCATGCTGGCCTAGAGCCTCTGACCTTCACTAATATGTTCCCAAGTTGGGAACACAGGGAAGACATTGCCGAGATCACGGAAATGGTAAATCTTTTCATTGCACAGACTGTTTCTTATTGCTTGTAATTGTGCCGTGCGTTGTTGTCAGTAACATTGCTTGTTTGTGCTGTCAAAAAACGGAGAGTACAGGATGTCCTTCTGCTAAGCGCAGACCCTTTTTTAGGTGCAGGATTGTTGTAGGGCAGGGCTGTTTTCCTGTGTGTGGACCTGGAGGCGTAGGTTTGGGCTCCGTGGGCCAGGCAGCGCAGGTTAATCCCACATCACCTGCAGACCGCAATGGGAGCAGTGGGTGGTTTCAGCGTTGTGATCCTGTTCTCTGTGTTCCTTTTCTCCTTACAGGATGCTGACGTGTCCAATCAGATAATCCTTGTGGAGGACGTGCTGGCCAAGCTGTGTAAAACGGTGTACCCGCTAGCAGATCTCTTAGCTAGGCCTCTGCCTGAGGGAGTTGATCCACTGAAGCTTGAAATTTATCTTTCAGATGCAGATTTCGAGGTAAGGAAAGAATAGATCCACTGTTACTCTGTGCACATGTGTCTAACCATGCTGCGAAGTCATTTGGCAGTGTTGCTACTTCTAAGTGTTTTTACTAATGGCATATCCTCTTGTTTTCAATGCAGATCGCATTAGAGATGACGAGAGAAGAGTACAATGCACTGCCATCTTGGAAACAGGTTAATCTGAAGAAGGCAAAAGGACTTTTCTAAATTGTGTTTATTGGCGTGAGCACTAAAGGGATGTCTGTTTTTACTTTCTATGCCCTTTAGAAGAATTGTACCCCACATTTACAGAATAAATAGAAATAATCTGAAGTTACTAGTGACTACCTATCTGGAGGTGTGTAATATTAACAAAGGCCAAGAGAACTCTTTGGAAATGGAATCCAATTTTGACTCAAAGATAATGCGTTTAAGCTCCGCTCTCCTATGCACTTAAACGGTAGTTTCTTGAGCTACTGCTGCAGGTGTCCTTTGGCTATATACAATACTTGCCATTTTGGGTTTTGAAGAAGTTCTCTTTGTAAAGTGTTATTTTGTTAGTTTGTGGATTACAAAGAATTTATATTTATATAAACACATAGAACAAGTATGTATTTAACAATGCAATATATATTCACTTTCAAGACTTTCATGTCAAAACTACAGAAAAGTAGCTGGATGGCAGTTGCTTGTACTGAATTAGCTATACCACCAGTATGTATCTCTTATGCATTCTGAAAAGTTTCTCTTTGCAATAGTTAATGAATTGTTCTCAGTGCTGCTTCAGGTGCTCAACTGAACAAAGCGTTTGTATTTATAGCATGGATTTCTTGAGAAACTATGCGAATCAACCTTTATACTTTATTATCCAAAAATGTATAGTGCCTTGTTTTTTGTGTACAGTTTATATACAAAAAAAACAAACAAAAAAAAGATTGGTCTGCATTTTGAAGATGGCTTAGAATGGTCTCCTATGTTACTTTTATAATAGTAGAAATGAAAACATCTCAATTTCTAATACTTGTTGTAAACATTAAACATGTCTTTTGTGATATAAGAACTGAAAGTAAAAGCTTCTGAATAAACTCTTAGCAATGCTCTGACTTGTTATTATTTTGTACTGTAATCTGTACTAAGTCATTGAAACCTTCCATTACACGGTATTTTATCAAAATATTTTAACCTTAGATACATGCAGATGTTGTACAGAGTTATAATTTGATAAACAGATAATGTAGAAAATAATCAATGTATATGAAATAAAACTAGGTTGTGCAACACTTTAATGCAGAACGTTGGTGGAACGGTCACACAACTCCTGTATCCTTTGGGTTTCCCTGTTTTATACATGAAACCAAAGTTACTATGCTGATTTTCAAGCTCTGAAAAAATCTTTTCAACCTTTGTGCAATTGCAAGTAAAACTTGAACTGAAAATGAGTATGGCATCGTGTCCATTCTTTCAATAAGCACTAGAGTTGTTTTCATTCAGCTATTTAGGACATCAAATAGAGTAATTGAGTAAAAACCTGCTATTGTTTGAGATGTTTTTCAGGCATTTGGTATTTCTGTTAACAACTTGTGTGGTTCCCCTCTGGCAGCTGAGTGGATTTTACATTTTCATTCCTGCCAGCATAAGTTTCCTTTTGCCCTGCAGTTAAGAGCTTCCCCTGCCTCAGGAAAAAGTGATCACCTGCAGTGGTGCCTGTTGCTGCTCTTGCCATTCTCCTAGGCCCCAGGAAATGAAGTAGGATCTTTGAATGTGCAAGGTACAGATTTCATCAGGATCTGCAGTAAATATTGCACCATAGTTAAAATTAATCTTGTTTTGACAGCTGATTTAGTAAGTTGTAAGCTAGCCTTGAAGTAAACAAACAAAAAGCCTAGAAGTAGGCAAGTACTATTCACCAGACCTGAGATACTGCAGGTGAATTTTCAGCACTGGTACACTTCCTTTCATTACTGGTTTCTGTCAAGTACTGAAATGAAAAAAACCAAGAAAAGGGTAGCAGCAGTATTCAGAGCCAGGATACTTCCTGCAGAGCCTCCAGCAAAAGGATGTCTAGATGTCTGACAGTTCCTCAGAGGTTCTCAGCTATGTCTTCTGCAAGGGATATGCTATTACTAGTTTGAAAATGCAGGTCTTTATAGTGACAAGTTTATTTTTCAAGCACTGAGAAGTTTCCAAAGTCACTGCTGTATTCATCTAAGTATTTTTGCACCCATATAATTTCCTCTTTCACCCACTCTGGTGATAAAATCAAGCAGGAATTAAGTTTTATTTATTCATGTTCAGCCTGTACCGTGGGGGTAGTAGGTTCCTCTGTTTTGATTTTTCTCTCCAACAGAGAGCTGATTTGCATAGCATGATTGACCTTGCTTTTCCTTCTGGCGGGGTGGTATCATTTGCTTTTGGTTTTTGAAATCACCGTCAGCTCTCTGAGTACTGCTGAAGGGCAACATCCAACCACCCTTAAAGCCTGTAGAATCTTAGCTGAAAGACAAGACAAGCTGACATGGGGACCTGCAGGCAGTGAAACATAGTTCAGTGTTGTCAGCTCTCAAAGTTCCCGTAATTTTTACACAATTTGCTATCTTGTGTCCCTGTTCCAGGAACTGGGACGCAGAACCCAACTTCCTATTTAAGTGTTTTGCTCATAGTGTTGCCTTGGAAAGCTGCAAGGTTTCGCAGAAAATATAGTATTATATTGTCCTTAATATACTTGTTATTTATCAAAATGCTTTCCTGAAATGTGAAGCTGACAGTGGAAAGCAAATCAGTGTAAGGCCTCAGACAGAACTGTGGGTTATGCTTCAATTTTCTGCTGTCTTCCTTCTCTCTCCACTGTGGGAATGCCATTTATGGCTGGAAATTGGAAAGGGCCATTAAAATATTCTTGAACTGTTTTTATAGCCCTGCATGGGAAATAGAGCTGAAGCAGGTTTGGAATGGGTAGGGGGTAGTTTGTTTCTTTGCATGGGTTGTCTAGTGTTGTCTGTTTGATTCAAATAGACACCCCAAAACACAATGCCTACCTTGAATTCAAAGGCAAAGTATCTGGTGCAGGGACTGTGAAAAAGGCAGTGCCTTGAACACAGCGTTCTGCATTTTCTGTCGATCTCAACTTCCAGGTTTTGAGCCATGATTCTTGTCTCCTATGGTTTTAAACTGCTCAATTCTGACTCTTAAAAAAATTGCTCTTTGATTACACAAGCATTCCTGCACACGTAAGGATTTGTTAGCAGTGAAATGGGCTGGAAACACGAATACATTAGTATGCCAAAACAGCAAATAAAACATTATGTCTGAAAAATCTGCAGCCTGTGTGCTTCAGCCAGAAGAGGAGGGTAGATGCAGGTAGGGAGAGAAAAAAAAACAAAACTAATCTTTAACAGTTTGGGAGAGCATGTTTCTGTCCACTGCCATCCCACCAGTCTCCTAAACAAGCTGAGCAGGAGTTGTGGACCCATGTGCACAACTGGTGAAAGCTGTTTCTGATCTTCTCTGAAAAGGCCTGTGGTGCATCCATGGGAGGGGGGCAGTGGCAGGCTAGTGTGGTGAAGCCTGAGTGCTGGAGAGCCCTCTGGGATAGAGGCTTTAGCTGGCCCAGCCGTGCTTCTCACAGGGCAGCATTATCCCTGCTTGACTGGAGTGGCAGGAAGAACAATTTGACCACTCTCTGCTACTAACTCAGTCTAAATTTCCCTTTTGGATCAAGTATCAGATGAGGAGAAACAGCTCAAATAATAATAGACTCCAGAGTGCCTGCTTTCCCCATCCACTTCTGTGGAAACTAAAGTAGGCTTGCAATAATAGGTCATTGCTGCCCAGAAGTAGGAGAAAGCAGATTGCATGTCCAAGTCACCCCTCAAACATGAGGCCCCTCTTCACTTGATGCAGTCTCCTAGTATGATGCTGGGAGCCAACAGCTAATGGTGCAGGGAAATCCCTTTTGGGCACAGTGTGGGGATCGTGCTCAGCCACTCAGTGCTGGTTCTGGAGACATATGGGCCCCTCGGCTTCTCACAGGGCAACAGGGTTGACCATAGGAGCCTGAGAGGCTGCCAGGGGTAGATGAATACTTTCAACCTTCCTCCTGAGGTGCTAGGGTCTGAACCCCAAGCCCTGAAGTAAACTTGACATATGGATGAATTTCACAACCAGGTAAAGGCTGGCCAGGTGCCTCCTACTATAATCAAGGGTGAGACTGAGTTGGCCTGTGTTTGCCACCAAGAACTTCTAGTTCCACTGCTGGCTGCAACCCAGCAGGCGTTTAGTGGTGGGGACACATGCCATACCAGACCTTGATATGAGGGATGGCCCCCTCTGTTGTAAGAGGGTCATCCAGGAGGGGAGGGCAGGGCAGGCCAGGCCAAGCATACCCTGAAATGCTGAGAATTGAAGTGGAGATGCAAAACAGCTGCCATTTAGGTGATGATTAGAGGATGGAGATAAAAAGGCCAGTAGAGCTCCTTATTGAGGTGCTGCTGCTGGAGGGGTTTGTGAGGAGTCTCATGGAGTCTATAGAAGAGTCAAGGATAATGAGGGTAATGGATTGGATAATGTGTCTTTTTGGCATTTGTCTTGTTGATGTTTGCACGGCTATGATGGGATACGGGCCATGATTGATGTCTCCTTATGTTGTATTTTTGACTATGCCTTTTCTTCCATTGCGTCACCCATAGTGAGTGGTTTTATTGCCTCCTTTGTTCCCCCTGTTGTCGGCCATATGATATCATTTCTGGGGTCCAAAGAAATAGATAATAAAACCTGCATATGTTTTTGTGTATGTTTTCTGCTGATGTCCTTTTTGCTGGGCCATATAATTGGAAAAATACCTTCTGAGACTGAATGAGTGGTTTGATCTTTGATAGGGATGAAGGAGGTTGAGGTGCAGTGCCTGAAATGCCCCTGAAATGCTCCCTTCTCTGGTCTCGTATTTATGTTCCCTGTAAGGTTAATGCTGATTTTATGTTGGTTTCTTGTGATTTGAACAGTAGAGTAAGATGAGCACCTGATAGAACAGCTGGTTGTAACTTCTCTTTCTACTGCTATCCTGGTGAGTTAGTAGCTATAACTGCCCAAAGAACAGTCTGGAGATTCAGTGCAGTTTGCTCATTGATGCTGGCTCTGTAGCTATGTTTTGTTAAAACCTGTGACTGTGGGGTAGTGTTGTCACAGTGTTAGGTTTTCTCTATCTAATTCAAAAAAAAAACCTGCTAAAATATTTTAGTACTTTTCCCTTCATGTTAAGCCTTAGTGTGAGTGCTGTACTGGCTTCTTGCTAGCAGTATTTTTCTGAGTGCTTACCTATGAACTCGGAGGTGAACAAGTACCAAACCTCTCCACAGACAGGGGCAAGGCCCAAATCCCCAAGCAGTATGTACGGCCAACCCCAGAAAGAAGAGGGTGAAGAAGGGGCTGTTCATGGCAGTAGGCAGGAGGACAATCCCAGGGACTGTGCCTGTCCGCCACTGCCCTGTCTGTGAGGGAATCCTCTGCTCACACACATGGCACCTGCCCAGAGGGTGATACCACTTTTCAAAATCAGTGTCTCTCAGTTTAGCACAGGTGCTGGCTGTGAGGCATCCCACTTGCTCTGAGACTTGGGGTGGTCTTAAACTCTGTTTGGCAGCCCCAGCCCCTGCTCTGTATTAGGAATATTTCAAGTGGGATTTTCCAGTTTGTTCTTTTGAATCTTAGGGGTAGATGAGGTGAGTATGCAGCCAAGTGGCAGCATTTCATGAGCCGTGCAGCTGGCAGCCCTGTCTCATGTGGAGGATGGCCTTCCTCCTCCTCTGTGCTCTGAGGTGGCTGAGAGCAGCGTGGACTGGGAGCCTGTCATGCTGGGACTATTTCTAAAGCTGGAGAGCCACGGAAGAAGCAATCCCAACTAGCCTGTAAAGCTGCATGCTCTGGAGCTGAAGACAAGTGAATCTCTATCTCTGGCTTGTGCTTCTGGAGTGCAGCATATTTTAGAGGAATGGTGAAAAAGAGGGAGCACCATGTGCTGTGTGCACACCATCATCTGTCCTGCAGCTGGGCTACTTTGCCTTCGGGTGCTCCCCGCCCTTTATTCCTCAGGAAATCGATGCCATGTGCCCAAATGCCAAGGCAGCAGGCACGTGAGCTCAGCAGCAGGGACTGTATCTTCACGCTCTTTCATGCCAAGTCTTGTGCTCTCCACAAGGATGTGCAGCCCAAGGGGCAAAGATGACCCTACCCTATTTCTACAGTCACAGTCCTAAGTAAGGGCAGCCTCATGACTTGAGCTCCACATGCAGTCCTGATGCACTGACACAGCAGAAAGCACCAGTTGCTCTCATCAAGACCATAAAGTGCTGCTTGTATAAAGCTTTGTAAATCACTCCTGCCCAGTGTAGCCCTTTAGACTAGCACAGGAATGTACTTTCACAGCAAGGACCAGACTCTGGACAAACTCCTTACATTCTGTTGCTAAAAGATACAATATTTATGCAAAAGAAACAGCTTTGTTTTCTGCTCTGTGATCTCAGTAAGGAACCAGAGTATTTGAAGAAAACTTTCCTTATCTTTTCAAATAGAAGGTAGAGTCAGTTGCAGAGATTCATGGTAAGAACTACTGAATGTGCATGTGAGGTCCCTGGCTTTGCTGCTCATGTCTGCTCACACACAGCCCAGGCTCTGTGCTGGCAAGCCTTTGCAGTCGCAGTCATACATTTCTACACCTGTGGTTCTACCAATCCAACCAAGCTGGAAAGGGCCCTGAGGGGCTGTCTAGCCTGGCTGCCTACACCATGGCTGCAAACAGTACCTAAACCACCCCAAACTTCTCTCTCCTCTGCGGAGACTTGTCTGTGGAACTGCTCACCAAGCTACTGAACCAGGAAAAATTCCTAGAGCACATGCACTGCTTGAAGAGCAGAAGAAAGTAACCTGTAGTGTCCCCATTTTCTGTTTTGGTAGCTGATACCTGTTCAGCTTCAGTTTTACACTCCCTTGAAGGGTGGTGTTTGCTCTGCCTCCCCCTCTGCAGCCTGTGGGTTCCAGGCTGTGCTAACCACTGGCAAATGCTGAGCCACTTGTGCTGTGATAGCAGTGCTCTGATATTTAATCCCTTTAATTTAGAAATATGCTGCATAAACCGGTAACTGTTTGTATGTGGGGCTATTAATTGTCTTTATGCAGCTACTTATAGTAGCCTCAACACGATCGCTACTCTTAGTAATGGCAACTTGCTGTGAAGAAAGGCACCTGCTTCCGAGCTCCAGAAATTGGATGCTGTATATAATAATGTTGCTGAAGTGGTAAGGCTTTATTGTAAGTGCCTCTGTTTGTTAGTTCACTCTATTGCTCGTGACTTATAGACAGAAAAGTAATTGATTTGTCTCAGTTTATTTATGGGGGCCAGGCAATATTTTATTGTTTCACTTCCATAGCTTTTTTTGAACTGAAGTCATTTACGTAAGTAGTTTCCAAGTAAAATCTCTAACACCTTTTCCAACTCTGACTGCTACCTTCATTTCACTGAAGGCTTACAATTTAAATATGGGTTGGGATTATTTTTTTTAAACCACTCTAACTTTTGTATTTCAGGAGTATGATTGCTGGTGCTGTACTGCACGGTTGGGGGTGTATTTTTACCCCCTCCCAGTTCTTTCCAAGTGGTTTAAAAGTGATCTGGGACAGATGATTCTCTACTTCAGAAAAGATTTTCAAAATTTGGCTGCAGAGCAGAAGCAGAACTGTGCTGCATCACACCAGTGGAATAAATCCTAAGAAATGCAGCACACTTCACAAAAGGAAAACTAACAGAAATAATCTCAGGTTTTGACTTTATCCAGAAGCCTCTGGTTTACTTTAGTATCAAAATTTCTAGCAAAACAGACTTAATTTTTGCAATGCTTTTTGATTTAGGTACAGCCAAGTGTTCGGCCAACACATGACCGCTGGATGAGCAAAGACTTGCAAGATGGACTTTGCAGAAGCAGATGCAGCTCTCAATGCAGCAAGTAATGTGAAGCACAGAAGGACCAGCCAAAATTACACAGGGCAGCAACAAGAATGAACTTGGCAAGTCCATGGTCTAAGCAACAGAGGGACAAGTTAGAGCTCTTCAGAAATGACTTGTGAAGATGAGATCATCTGGAACTACCATTTGTCTTGGTACCAGTTTGGACAGAATAGATACCACAGAACAAGATCTACAGTCTGTTGTTAAAACACGAGCAAAGATTCCTTAAGGTAAGGTTTATGAGCAGCAAATATGGACAAATAAGATAACACCTTACCCAACACACCTCACATTGCTGTTCATAGACCATAAGACCAAGTGCTAGGGGAATATGGGTTTGTATCTGAGGATCTTTATGCAGCTGCCTCATTCCTGATGACACAGAACAGCTAATAGTCTGTGGGAACCTGATAGCAGCCAATTCCTTCCAGGTGAGTGGAATGAGATGGCCCATAGCAGACACAACGGAGCATGAAAGCGGGGCTTCTGGAAACACCCTAGTGCCTGTGGCCTCCTTGCTTTGTTCCCCGAGGGTTGTCTTATGAGTTTGTTTCTTCCTGAAGAATATACACCAAACCTTCCCCTTTCTTAGTCAAACTCATTCAGAGAAGTTAGCATTTTCCAAAGAAGGGCCTGAGCCATGCACGGGGAGGCAGGAAGAGTGCAGTGAAGGCAGGCGGAGGATGTTTGCTAGTGAGACGGTGCTCCTGGTACACGGGATAATGATTGAGCCTTCTTGGAAGGGAAGGCCCTGCAGCGAGAGGCGCCGCTCGGGTCCCGAAAGGCTGCCTGGGCCCCAGCCTCGGCCGC
>VWZK01004604.1:1794-27262 GCA_013396935.1 Baryphthengus martii | reverse complement strand
CACCCATCACGGGAAGCAAAGCGGTTTGCGGCTTTCTGCTCCATCTCCCCTTTCTAAGTCCAGCACTTCCTTCTCTGACATGCAGTCCTAAATGCATGATAGAGTAACCCCGCGTCGCAGTTCAGGGTTTACTACGTGTCTGTCACCATAAAGCACCCGCAGCACAGCGAGTTCTCTCAGGTACTTAATGCCTTTTTCCATAGTGGTTCATTTGCTTGGTTGGCATTTGATATCCTCCTTATAGGAAGGACATCCTATATCCTATCCTTATATCCTCCTTCTCTCATGTGTACGCCAAAGTGTATGTCACGTGATTATGATATGACGAGGCCGCAGCATCGGTGTTGAAGAAGATGAACATGGTCTCACAGGCTGCTTTCCTGTATTCTCCTACAAGTGCTCTGTCTCCAGAGGGGTTCTGAATATGTGAATCACCAGCACCACAAGATCTGGCTTGCTCTGCTTGCTGGCCACCAATAAAAGCATGTTCAATCCTGCTTATGTGTGCAGCCTTCTTGGGAACGAATGGAACACAAGAGTAAGAATGAGGAAGCTCAGTGCAGCGTGGTAGTGGCAGGTAGTGAACTCATATCAGAAGGATATTGTGATCTTTAATGTGCAGGATGACAAATAAAAGAAAGCTATTATGTGTTATTTCCCCTCTCTACTGCTAGTGACTGGAAGTATGATTAGTAAATCCAAGGGGAAAAACGTCCACTGAAATCCATGGGATAGAAAAGAGAAAGGAATTAATTCTGCCAGTTTTAGACAAGTGGTCTAAGCTGCCTTTGGTATCTCAGAGGAGATGGAGACATGTCTGACATCCTGTTGGCTGTTCTCTGACATGAATCCCCATATGCTAAACAGACTGTCTTTCAGATGAGGAATTGCTTGAATGCACTTATTTCTGTTTATTACTCCAAAAAAAAATTAAAATGCTGAGGCAATAATTTTTCCTAGCAATGTAGGGCCTTTTTAGGTGTCCCAGGCTTTTCCATTTTGTCTCCAGCTACTGCTCCAGAAGGTATGTGGTACATCCATTGCTGTGCCACCCAAACCACAACAATGATTCTGATACCTTAAAACACATCTATTGAAGCTAGTCTTGAAATTCAGAAGGGAAATTCCATTTAGATGTTCTCATGTGTTCAGCTTGTCTTACAGCTCCTACTGTAGAGAGCCCCTAAGCCGTATCTACTAGCCCAGTTCATGTTCCAGTCCAGAGCATCTAAATTAACTCAAGATGCCAGTAGAAGAGATTAGTTCACAGGGAATTCAAAAAGCCTTTCCTATGCACTTGATGTTCCCTCATCAAATGTAAGGAAAAGACACCAGGTGTCCCAACCAAGAAGGTGTCAGGTACAAGGTTGATTATGATAGCAGCAGCTTTCTTCTCCTGTTCCAAATTTCACTGATCAGGAGCAGGGTTGTTTGACAGATGTACTGAACAGTTGCCTCACCTGATGTTCTTTTCCTCTTCCAGATTCTTCCTCTTTACTCCTAGCTACCCCTTTAAATAACAAGCCTAGGCTTTGCTACATTTAAAGACTTCTTTGATATTTATGACCTGGTTACTCTGACATTTTTTACCTTGTTGATTAGTTCTGCTGAGCTCATACTCCCCGTTTGTTATCAATAGTGCCCTGTTATTTCACATGTTGCTGTATTGTTAGTGGTGCCCTGAGTCAGGTCAAATTATATAGACATTACACCACTTTTCCTCTCTGCAATGCCTTCTAATTACTTCTGCTGTTGTCTTCTTAATGTAGGCCAGGAATTGCCATCTGTATACATATTCTAACAACTATTTCAGATGTCTATATATAGGTCCAAATCAGGTGCTGAACTCAATCTCTGATGTTAGGTAAGATTAGTCCCATTCTGGTTTCCTAAAGGTTAAATAAGACGAGTTCCAGCAATCATGATAGGAGTCACTAAAATCCATGATCAAAGCAATACACACTTTTTTTTTTTTTTCCAGGAAACATCTAGCATTCTTCCCACCTTCACTCATTGGATTATAGAGGTATTCAACTTCTTTATCTGACGAGGCTCAAACTGAAGCATGTGTACATCAAAGATCTATCACATACCATATATCACTGAGACTCATGAGCACGAAAGTATTCTCCAGATAGCTGATGACGACATTTTCCCCTCTGTTTCATACCTTTCCATCCTCTCTGATTTGTTCTTCATGTGGATTTGGACTATGCAGTAAGAAAGTGATTTGTGGACCAGCCACCACTATCCTAAATCATTTAACATGGAGAAAGCAAAAACAGGAAGCTTGTGGCAAGTAAAAGGAAGGAGAAAGAACTGAAGGAACAGGGTTTCAATTATTTACAAGATTATTGACGCTTGTTTGTGGATGGACTGGTGAATAGATGAATGCATGAATGGATGGATGGATGGATGGATGGATGTGTAGGAATAGGTACATGGATAGATGGATGGATGTGTAGAAATAGGTGGATGGATGGATGGATGGATGGATGGGAATAGGATGGATGGATAGAGGGATGGACAGGCGTGTAGAAATAGGTACATGGATGGATGGATGTGTAGGAATGGATGGATGGATGGATGGATGGATGGATGGATGGATGTCTAATGAGAGACAGAAATGTTATTAAATTATTTTCTTTTGTGTTCTCCATTTCATCCACATTCATCACCACCTCAAATTTCTGGGTGTTTAGAAATTACTATACTCCATTTGATGCTCTCCTTCAAGTCCTCCTGAAACTGTGTGTTCCATAAGCTATAGACGAATGGATTAAGCAGAGGAGGTACCACAGTGTTCAAGATGGACACCACCTTGCTGAGGTCCAGTCTGTTGGTCTGGCTGGGTGTGAGGCACATGAAGATGTAGCTGACGTATGTGATAGACACCACAGTGAGGTGAGAGGCAAAGGTGGAAAAGGCTTTTTGTCTGCCAGTCATCGAGGGGGTTTTGACCACAGCAGTAATGATGTTGATGTAGGATACAGCTGTAATAGTCTGGCTGTAGCTGTAATAGGCTACCCAGTAGGGTGAACACTGCAATAATGAAATTTGTGCACTCCAGGTATTTCCACATTTCAGTGAAATCATTTGTGTGCTATCACAGAAAAAAAATGATTAAAGGTGTTCGAACCACAGAATGGCATCTGGAAATACTCTGATTGAGAAAGAATGAGGACAGTCCCACCAATCCAGGCAGTATTACCAGCAGGCTGCAGACTTGTGAATTCATAATGGTCACATAATGTAGAGGTTTGCAGATGGCCACATATCGGTCAAAGGACATTACAGCTAACAAGAGAAACTCAGTGGCACCTAGCATTAAGTACAAAAAATTTTGAGCGAGATAGCCCCTTAAAGAAATTGTTTTTTTTCCCTAAAGCCAGGTTGGCCAGAGCTTTGGGGATGACAGTGGTAGTAAAGCCAATCTCTAAGATGGAGAAGTTCCTGAGGAAGAAGTACATGGGAGTCTGAAGATGATGGTTTATCAGGGAGATGGCGATGATGAGAATGTTACCTGTTAAAGTCAAGATGTAGGTGAATAACAAGATGGCAAAGAGCACAGACTGGAGATGATCGTCATCATCAACAACACCCAAGAGGATGAACTCCATCACTGTCATTTGATTCTTCATATGCAGCTTATTTAAACACGTTTAAAAGTTTTGAGGGAAGCCAAAACGTAATGAGTGAGAGTCTCCAAAACCTTGCTCCTGAAATCAGTCAGTGTTCTCTGTTTACTGGGTGTTCTTTGAAAGAAGAGGATTCATCAAGGCTCAATAACATCTCCATTCTGATTTGCCTACTACTCCACTGGTTTCTAAGAAATCTACACTGCCTTTCCAAGCAATACTCAAATTTAATGTTAAGCTCGTAAAGGCAAATAAATCCACACTGTAGAAGAAGCTCTTGAGGATGAAGAAGTGATCCTTCCTTCTTCTCCTTCTGCATCTGATCTTCAGAGTCTAAAGAGACAGTTAAAAAAATACAAATGGGACATGGAGCATAGCAGGGAGTGGACAGTTAAAGGACTCAAGTTTTATAGTGGGTGACCCTGATGTGACATGTAAGCAAAAGCACACTCAGGAGCAGCTTTGAAAAGGAGCATCACTTGATGGAACATAGCCTTTACGAATATCCCCACTACCAATATTTAACTAAATTTCCCAACAATGCTCCTGCTTGTTGGTGTCAGATTCTTAGCCAAATTCATCTTACACAACCCTACCTTTCTAAAATTAAGATGCTAAATCTAAGTAGGCTATCTAACTCCTAGTATCTAGTGCTTTTACAGAGGAATTTGTTTCCTCCTGAAATGAGCATGATGATTTGTTAAGCAGTGATTCAAATAACAAAGAAGTCTATCTCCATAAGCAAACAGCAGATAAGAGTACGCTCATTCATCTTCAAGCACTTTTCCTGGTACGGAGCTACATGACCAAATCATCTAGAAACCCTTTTTAGAAAATGGATAAAAAAGGCATTTGTAGAACATGATTCATCTCATGCTAAGGCAGATTATATAATTGGTTTCCTACATTATCTATAACTATCTCCTAACCAAAAAAAGGCAAGAGATGTGGATTTCAGCTTAAGTGAGAAAAATCCTACTTGTGGTGAGCAACTTAGACTTGGGCAACTGGGATGGAACTCACTTGCTTGAACATAGATGTCTAATAACATCTTAGGCACCACTGAATATCCAGGACATCGATACACTGCTGGCAGATTGGACATGTATTTATAAGCTTCTGCAACCTGGAGATCAGGCAGGACATCGTAAGGCGTGTAAACTGACACGGAGCTATTCTACTGACTTATAAACATCGACAGAAGGATCCACTTGAATTCCTAGACTAATGAGATGTCTACAGAGGAGTGGCAGACACTGTGGAGGACCATCCCCCCTAGGAGACACAACGGGAGGCTGGCCAGGTAATCCTGAGACATTTCAAATGGAACTAGGCCTGTGTGTGTGCAACCGGATCAGGTAAACAATGTTGTCAAATGCCCTAAATGAGGTGCCTAAAATCCAAGTTCTAAGTTAGTTGCAGCAGGATTTTCCCTTTTTTTTTTGGTTATGAAAACAAGGACTGGTAGGGATAACTCATCTTCTTCCTAAGCAGATAATGAAGATAAGTCTGAAAATTGACTTCTGGATCTCTCTTACTCTCTCTACTCACAATACATGGAGCTTAAACTCCTTCCTCAGGTTTGCTTGCCTAACTTGTAGAGATGAATATTCCCTGGACTCTTGTGCAATAATTGTAATGAAAATTATTGAATTCCTTCCTCTTACAGTGAAAGAGTTATGAATTACTACTAAAGGCTCACAAGAATCCTGATGTGAATTTGTCATCAAATCTTGAGTTATAGCAGAGATAATAGTAATAAAGACAACAACAACAATAATAATAATAGAAGGAGTAATAACATAGAACATTTAAACTGATGAAGTAACTACTCCTAATAAGTAAATTGGACAGCACAGTTAGGGAAGTTTTCAAGGGCTAGAAAACTTTTTCTTTTAGGGAGAAGACAATACACATTGTCTTAATAGATGTATTTTCATCCCCTTCAGGGAGTTGGATTATATGTCATCCTTCAGATTATCTTGTTATGGTATTATTATAAAAGAAGAGAAGAGTACTCACCTTGCAGATTAAGAAAATCAAATCTTCCTGAGAGGAAGAACTTTTGTTTTAAAAACTCCAAGAAATATTTTTCAGATCCAATCCGTAGATTATCGTTCTGTCACTTAATCCCTCAAAATTGCCTTTTAGCCAAGGAACACTCCTCCTCCTCCTCTTAAGATGTTTTATCTTCTGAGATTTTCTTATGGACATGTCTCAGCGACAAAAACACATACCATTTTGTGACATTTCAAGCACGTAGTTTTTTCTTAAACTAATCTGTATCCAGCAAAAAGATCTTTTGCACATATGCTGGTTATATGCATGTATAACCTGCTTTTCCAAGTACAGTATGTATTACTAAAAGGTTCAACACAAGCTGCCTAGAAAGATAAAAAGAAAATGCTTCATTTAGTGTCATTAACATTGCTTCCATTTTGCAGTTGCTTAGTAACCCAGCAGCCTGGCTTCTTCCCAAAGCTTTCCCTGTGTGAGTCATTACACCAGCACTATTTAATTTTGTTTATTCTAGCTTTATCGCCTCCCAAGATGACATGTGATGATCTCCATAGAAAGATCTCCCTTGCTCTGTGGTCTTCTGGGAGAGTAACTGTTTGTTACAGACATGTCTTCTTTCTAGTCTTATTCAATTAACTGGGGCTATGCATCATTCAAGAAGGTAAGAAGTGTAGACAGTAGTGGATATGATTCATCTTACTTATCTTTAATATCAACACTGTGGAGCTTCGATTCAGTTCCCTACACATAGATATGTGTATTGGGTTTGGCTGAGCTGGAGTTCGTGTTCCCCAGAGCAGCTGTCATGGTGCTGGGCTTTGGACTGGGAGGCAGATAAGACACCGGTGTTGTGGCTGCTACTGAGCAGCGCTCGCATGGCACCAAGGCTCTTTCCAACATCTTCCACCCCTCATCCCCTGACCAAAGAGATATTCCACAACACATGACATCAGCTCACATGTAAAAGGGAGAGAAAGGAGGAGGAGGGTGGGAGCATCTGTTTGTGAAGACACTTGTCCTCTGAGCAACCGCTACTCGTACCAGAGTCCTGCTTCCCAGGAAAGGCCAGACATCGCCTGCTGATCGGAAGTAGAGAATAAGATCTTGTTTTGCTTTGCCTTGTACGTGTGTGGCTTGCTTTGTGCCTTTTCCTTTTAAGCTGCCTTTATCGGACCCCACAGACCCTTCCCATCTTATTGTCTCCTCCCTTGTCGTGCTGAGGGAAGTAGAGGGGAGCAATAGAGTGACTTGGTGGGTACCTGGTGCTCAGCCAAGGTCAACCCACCACAATATGCAATGACAATTTATCTTAGGGTATCCAGGCTTCTTTTGTGGTTTCAGAAAAGATCAAGAACCTCAGCCAAAGTGCCAAGGTAGCTTCCATGTTGTCATATCCAACAGCTGCATTAGCCACAAAGTAAGGACAGGATTAAAGACAGGATTCATCTCAAGTAACAGTCTAAATTCAAGACAATGGCTCAGGGACTGTTTTCAGCTAAGAGAGGAATGTTGATCCCTCCAAAGGGTGATTTATACAATAATTTTAGCCATGTTCTGAGGAAAATAAATCACGTTACATAGATCCTTTCTGGCCATGCATGAAGTAAACCACTGTAACTTAGAAGTAAAAGCCAGAGGTGACAAAAACTTAGGAAGATTTATGCCACTCTTCTTCTTTGCTCCACCATAAGTACCATCCTTTTTTTTGAAAGGATGCTGGTTTGTAGTGATCAGTCAATGGAGGTGACAGGGACATGAAGAACTGATGTAAGTCATTTGAAGTTGCAATGCAAGAATCAACTGCAGATGCAGACATCTGGATTTATGCATATACCCTGAAGCTTTGTATCTGTAAGGTGGGTGTCTCAACACTTGATATAGTCAGTGCAGATCTACTTAGTGAAGTCAATTACACCAGTGGAGTAGTTAATCAGATCAGATGACACACACTCTCTTGGCCTCGTGGCTGCTGCTGATGAGGTGCGCAATCAAAGAAATTTGGAGACCACTAAACTAGATGATGCTAAGGCCCATGATCACCATGAAGTACCAGACCTCATGGTGATCATCCAGAGATCATTTGGAGCACAGACTGCATATCTTTAATGTTATCAGATCTCTCCAGTAGAAGATAATAACAACCAGATGGGCAGGGGAAGAGGTAAACATCAATGGCCTGGACGCAGGAGTTGAAGGCAGGTTTGCGGATGATACTAAACTGGGAAGTGCTGTTGACAGTCTTGAGCAATCAGAAGTGTTGCAGAGGGATCTAGATAGATCAGAGTATTGGGAAATGATTAAAATGATGAAATTTAGCAGGTTCAAATCCCAGATTTTGCACCTGGGGCAGAGTAATGCTGAGCACAAGCATAAGTTGTGAGAGGAGTTGCTGGATAGCAGCCTGGCAGAAAAGGCCCTGAGGGTGCTGGTTGACAGCAGCTCAGTATGTCAGCAGTGTGTCCTGGCAGCCAAGATGACAGACCACATCCTGGGGTGCATCAAACACAGCATAGTCAGTCAAGAGACAGAATTGTTCTGCTGGGTTTGGCATTAGGGTGGCCTCACCTTGAGTATTGTGTGTAGTTCTGGGCCTCACAATTTAAAAAGAACGCAAAGATACTTGAACATAGAATCATAGAATGGTTTGAGTTGGAAGGGACCTTAAAGATCATCTAGTTCTAAACCCCCTCCCACTAGAACAGGTTGAGAAAGGCCACATCCAACCTGGCCAACACATCCAGTGATGGAGCATCCACAACCTCCCTCGGCAACCTGCTCCAGTGTCTCACCACTCTCACAGTGAAGAATTTCTTCCTAGTTTCCAATCTAAATCTACCCTCTTCCCGTTTGAAGCCATCACCCTTCATCCTGTCACTACAAGCCCTTGTCAAAAGTCTGTCTCCAGCTTTATTATAGGCCCCCTTCAGGTACTGGAAGGCAACCATAAGGTCTCTGTAGAGGCTTCTCTTCTCCAAGCTGAACAATCCCAACTCTCTCAGCCTGGCCTCGTGGGAGAGCAATTCTAGTCCTCTGATCATCTTCATAGGCCTCCTCTTGATCCTCTCCAACAGATCCATGTCCTTCTTGTGTTGGGGGCTCCAGAGTTGGATGCAGTGCTCCAGGTGGGGTCTTACAAGAGCGGAGTAGAGGGGGAAGAATCCCCTCCTTCAAGCTGCAGGTCACGCTTCTCTTGATGAAGCACAGGATACAGTTGGGGTTTTCTGGGCTGTACTAGCACATTCTTGAGTCTTGTTGAGCTTTTTGTCAACCAGCACCCCCAAGTTTTTTCCTCAAGGCTGCCCTCAATCCATTCTCCACCCATCCTGTATTTGTGCTTGATTTTGCCCCACCCCAGGTGCAGGAGGTTGCAATTCACCTTGTTGAACTTCATAAGGTCGTCATGAGCCCACCCCTGAAACCTGCCCAGGTGCCTCTGGATGGATCTCTTCCCTCCAGTGCGTTAACCACACCACGCAGCTTCATGGCATCTGCAGACTTGCTGAGGGTGCCTTTTTCCCACTGTCTATGTCACCAACAAAGGTATTACACAGAACCAGTCCCAGTACCGATCCCTGAGGTGCACCACTTGTCACTGGTCTCCACTTGGACATCAAGTCATTGATTGCAACACTTTGAGTGCAACCGTCCAGCCAATTCCTTATCCACTGAGTGGTCCATCCACCAAATCCATGATTTTCCAGTTGAGAGACCAGGATGTTGTACAGGACATTGTTGAACGCTTTGCACAGATCCAGGTAAATGATGTCAGTTACTATTCCCTTATCCATCGATGATATAACTCTGTCGTAAAAGGCCACTAAATTTGTCACGCACAATTTGCAGTTGCTAAAGCCATATTGGTTACCATCAATCAACTCCTTATTTTCCATGTGCCTTCAGCAGAGCCTTCATGAGCATCTGCTCCACTATCTTGCAAGGCATCAAGGTGAGACTGACTGGCCTGTGTTTTCCCTGGTCTTCCTTTTTTCCCTTTTTGAAAATGGGAGTCATGTTTCCCCTTTTCTAATCAGTGGGACTTCACCAGACATCCATGACTTTTCAAATATGATGGAAAGTGGCTTAGTAACTGCATCCACCAGTTCCCTCAGCACCCACAGATGGATCTCATTGGGTCCCATGGACTTGTGCACCTCCACATTCTTTAGATGGTCTCAAACTTTATCCTCATTTACAGTGGGCAGATCTTCCTTCTCCCAGTCTGTGCCTTTACCTTCTGCAGCTTGGGTGACTTGGATGGAGTCCTTGCTGGTGAAGACTCTGAAGACTGAAGCAAGCTCCAGGGACTATGTTGAAGAAATTCTTAGAAATAATCCCCCTCATTTCACGCCTGAAAACAAAGAGAATGACAATGGATTGCCCACTTGAATAGTAATTCAGACTGTCTCTGCCTGTCAGGTCAGACTCAAAAGAAGCAGTGGGGGATTTGAGCCATTTTACCCAGTAGGAAGCACAGGGAGCAGTGGGAGGAAAGTCAGATCAGCAGAGGACAAGGGCCATGAATATTGGTGCTGAAGAATGCAACAGGTGAAAGCAAGAGATGATCCAGAGACCAGCAAACTAAGTTTTTCATTCCTTTCATTAATCTGTTTGAAAACCTTACTGCAGGAGAAGTGCAAAGGCAGACAGAACCTGAGATGCAGAGCTCTAATGCTATCAAGGATCGGGCTTCAGACTATCTTCCTGTTGAGACTGACTAATAAACTGCTCTGTGTCTTAGCTTGGGTGTCCTGGTTTCAGCTGGGATGGAGTTAATATTCTTCCTAGTAGCTGGTGCAGTGCTGTGTTTTGGATTTAGGGTGAGAGTAATGTAGCTAACACAGGAGTGTTTTATTTGTTGCTCAGCAGCACTTACACTAAGTCAGGGACCTTTCAGCTTCTCACAACTTACCACCAGTGAGCAGGCCAGGGATGCAAAAGAAGTTGTGAGGGAACACAATCAGGATGGCTGACCCCAACCAAAGGGATATTCCGGACCATATGATGTCATGCTCAGTATATAAACTAGGGGGAAATCAGGCCAAGGGCCACCACTCAGGCACTGGATGGGCATCGGTTGGTGAGCAATTGTTCTTATTTGCATCATTTTATTTCTTAGATTTTATTTCTCTCTCTTATGTTTTTTTTCACTGCAATTTATTGTCATTAGTGTCAACTAAAATAGAACAGAATGACAAGAAACAAAAACTACCTTCTACCCACTCTCCTTTTCTTCCCAGACTCAAATTCCCTCCTTCACTCCTGATTCCTCTACAGCCTGCCCAGCTCTAAGAGGCTCATGAGGAGTGGGGGTTGTCAGTTAGCAACATTTTGTTCCTGCTGTTCTTCCCTCCTCACACTTTTTCCTGCTCCAGCATGGAGTTGGTATTATGGGCTGCAGTTCTTTAGGCTAAACCTGCTCCAGTGTGGACTCTCTACAGGTCACTGTTCCTTCAAGGCATATCCACTTGTTACACCACAGTCTCATCCACCGCAGGCTCCAGTGTGGACATCTGTTCCAATGTGGTCCTTCCACAGACTGCAGGGAAATACCTGCTGCACCATGGTCTCTGCCACAGACAGCAAGGGAATATCTGATCTTGTAGCTGGAGCTCATCCCTCTCCTTCATCTCTGACCTTGGTGTTCACAGGACTGTTTCTTACGCTTTGTTTCTCCTCACTCCTCACTGCCATGCAGCATTTTGCCCTTTTAGAAATATTTTTTTGAGAGGTGCCACCAGCTTCATAGATAGCCTTAATCCTGATCTGAGGTGTGTCCATTGTCAAGTTGGCTGGAACTGCCTGTGTCTAGCAGGAGGGCAGCATGAAGGCTAGCGCATGGGTTCTTCTCATGGAGATCACCGTACTGAACACCACATCCATTTCCTGCTCTGGTTTTACTGCCTACATTTTTTTTTTTCTGTGCTGCAACCAGTTTAGCTTTTCTCACCGTGAGGACCTATGACTCTATCTGCAAACACTGAATTATGAGTCATGCACAGGAGACCTTGCATGCAGATGGTCACCAGTGCACAGATTACAGCTGTTTTTTACTCTGTGCTGCACACTGACAATACCCTAGAATCGTAGAATCATAGAATGGTTCAGGTGGGAAGGGACCTCCAGCGGTCATCTGATCCAACACCTGGCTCAAGAAGGTCCACCTATAGCCAGTTGCACAGGACCAATTCCAGATCAGTTTTTTAATCTCTAAGCATGGAGACTCTGCATCCTCTCCAGGTGACCTGCACCAATGCTCAGTCACTCTCACAGTAAACCATGTTTCCTGATGTTCAGACAGAACTTCCCATGTTTGTTTGTGCCCATTGTCTCTTGAGCTCTCACTGAGCACCACTGAAAAGAACTTGACTCTGTCCCCTTGCCACTCTACCTTCAGTTTTTTATATATGTGAATAAGATCCCATCGGAGCCTTCTCCGGGGTAAACCGTCACAGCTCTCTCAGCCATTCCTCGTAGGAGAAATGTTCCAGTCATTTCATCATCTTCATGATGCTTTGTTGGACTCTTGCCGGTATGTCTCTGTTACTGGGGAACCCAGAACTGCCCACAGTACTTCTGCTGTGGCCTCACCAATGGTGAATAGAGGGGAAGGATCTCCTCCCTCAGCTTGCCTGAAAGACTCAGAGAATCATAGAATAGCTTGGTAAAGGTCATCCAGTCAAACCCCCTTCAATGGACAGGGACATCTTGAACTAGAGCAGGTTGCTCAGAGCTCCGTCCAACTTGATCATGGATGTTTCCAAGGATGCGGCTTCTACCACTTATCATAAAAAAAACTTCTTCCTCTCTAGCGTAAGTCTCCTTCTTATAGTTTAAAACCATCACCCCTTGTGCTGTCACAGCAGGCCCCGCCAAAAAAGTCTGTCCACACCTTTCTGATAGGCTCTCCTTATATACTGAAAAGGCACAAGAAGGTCTGCCTGTAGTCTTCTCTTCTCCACGTTAAACAAGCGAAACTCTCTCAGACTGGCCTCCCAGCAGAGGGATTCCCCCTCTTGGATCATTTCTGTGGCCTCCTCTGGACCTGCTCCAACAGGTCCATGTCTTTCTTCTGCTGAGGATGCCAGAGCTGAACACAACGCTGCAGGAGAGGTATCACCAGAGCAGAGAAGAGGGAGAGAATCACTGACTATAAAGTAACTGCAGATATTTTAGACATATGAAGACATCTACCTTTGAGTGTTTTCATCAGCAAATGGCCAATGAAAGCATTGGGCTTTTTGTTACTAAAAGTGCTAGGAAAGGAAAATAAGCTTTGTCTCCATTTTGGTGAAAATAAATTCCTCCCTACAAAGTCTCCTGGGATTTGTTTTCCCCAGAAAAAAAATGGAGCTGTCAAACAACTCCTCTGTTCACCCTTGGAACCTGGTCCACTGAATATCCTCAGGGTAGACTTGGCTGTTAATTACTTTTCTTCATCTGAAGTGAAACAAACACATTTGTAGAGTAGATCGCTGCAGGAATCTCTTCCAAGAGGCAACGTGAATTAAATTGGAACAGGTTTTGTTCTTTCTGCTCACCCAACACTCACCCAACACTACCTAGGTGAGCTCTGCAGTGTCAAACACCTGTAGTGAGCCTCAAGAAATAGCCCTGATGTGACAGAGCAAACCCCCAGGTCTCAGCTTTAGAACTTTGGAGGTTGACTGTCTGGTTGGGTTTCTATGGTGACTGGATTCAGTTTTCTCTTCTCTGGTTTTTTATTTTGTTTGATTTGGGATTTTTTATGGGGAGAAGAAGGAGGGAGGGGGTGGGGTTTTTTTGTTGTGACTAAACTCAACCCTCATAATAGTTCAATATTTTTGAACAGGGCATAAAGAAAAACCTACACAGGCACAGACATGAATGTAGATTTACTGATTTTCAGGGACAAGGACATGACCAAGCTTATTTTCTAGTTACAAAGACAGAAATGAGGTTCAGAGAACACTGGAAAAAGGGAGTGCATCAGAGGTGTTGCAGCTGAAGCTTCTCCACTTCTCCAGCTGTATAAACACAACTTGGTTTCCTGCTCAACAAGAAAAGGAATGAA
Organism: Baryphthengus martii; assembly: GCA_013396935.1. NCBI lineage: Eukaryota > Metazoa > Chordata > Aves > Coraciiformes > Momotidae > Baryphthengus > Baryphthengus martii. The sequence continues at coordinate 13,555 of VWZK01004604.1, read as the reverse complement.
CCATTGTTATTAAACATTCTGGCCATTGGCAAGATGGTTGCACCAGGAGAATGAGTCAGGTGACTGAATTTAGGTAACTGAGGTCACTGGACTTGCCTTGGGATAGCCAAGTGGGCCTCTACATATCACTCTAGAAGAACAGAAGTCCTCTTTTTACTCCTCCTGGTCCAGCCTCATGGGGTTGTCTTCAGGTACTCTGAGACACTGCAGAGGGCATCAGGCTTCTCTCTGTAGGAAAGCAAAACCTCCCGTAGCACCTAGAGAGTTGTTCCTGAATTAGAAACCTATCCGCCAATCAACCCATACCTGGAACTCAGATGTCTGTATTGGCTGGACCTCCAATGGCTATTGGGGAATATGACTACAGTTTGTATCTTAATGCAGATTTCTTAATAGACCTCTCCTATGAGGCCAGGCCGAGGGACTTGGGGTTGTTCAGTCTGGAGAAGGGAAGGCTCTGTGGAGACCTTATAGAGGCCTCCAGTACCTGAGGGGGATCTACAGGAAAGCTGGCGAGGGACTTTTCATAGATGGGTGTGGCGATAGGACAAGGGGCAATGGTTTTAAACTAGAGCAGGGGAGATTTAGATTAGACATTAGGAAGAAGTTCCTTACTATGAGGGTGGTGAGACACTGGAATGGGTTACCCAGAGAAGCTGTGGACACCTCATCCTTGTATGTGTTCAAGGCAGGCTGGATGAGGCTCTGAACAACCTACTCTAGTGGGAGGTGTCCCTGTCCATGGCAGGGGCATTGGAAATGGATGATCTTTAACATCCCTGGTTCTCCCCCAGCAATTGACAAGAGCCATTTCAGCATAAACTGAGCAGTTTCTATTCTTTTCTCAATATACAGTCTACCTTCACCATCTGAAGTGCACACTGCTGAGAAAGGTTCAACACCTTGCTCACCAGGCCTCCAGCCTGTCCCAGGTGCAGGACTTTCCAAATGACCAGTTGTGCTGAAACTGCAACAGGCTCTCATGAACACTGTAAGAAAGGCTGAAGACACTATGTTCACTCAATATACACCCCAAAGTCCAAGCTGCCTCTATGGGCTCTCTCAAAAATCAAACTTCTGAGGACATCAACTGGAGTCTTGTGCACTTTTCTAGAAAGCTCAGAACAAACAAAGCTTGGAGAAGCCAGCTGCTTCAGTCCATCCCAGAAATGAGTACTGACACCAAGTGAAATGTTATGCATGCTTTCTTAATAAAAGCAAGAAACAAGCAATAAACTTCAGAAGGAAATATTAATTCACCAAAAAGATATTTTTTACAATCCACACGTTTTTAACTGTAAGAAATGTTGCTCTTTCCTATCTGTCTGTTGTTTTACTCATGATTATATTTTTGGTTTGTTTTGCTGACTTTTTTTTCACTATAAACAGTATTTGAATTTTAAATGAACAATTCCAACCGTTAGTTTATTTCCAAAATAATCCATCTCTCTATTCCAACTGAGTTTGTTACTTACATTTCTTTCTTAAAGCTTCCCTTATTCTCACTATGGAAATATTGAAAAAAAAGATGTTAACTTTAGAGAAAAAAAACATCCCAGGCAAATGTTCCTATCCATAGCTCAACCTCATTACCTCTGAAATTCCTGGCCCAGTCAATCAAGTCAATATCCAGTACTTCTGTCTGGCAAGCCAATGACATTCTCTCTGCATGTTCATCCAGTTTTTATTAGTTTATGTCTGTTCATTCCACTGTTTAAACATTTCTTAGTTTAATTGCCCCTGAAAATTTCTACCACCTGCCCATCTCTCCATTGAGCCGGCTCTTGTCAGGGTTCATGTCCTGAGGAACTGGAGTTCAGGGGGCACCAGAGTAAAAGATGTTACTTTACTGAATTAACATTTTTATTTCTTTCATTCAAGAAGGCCTTGAAATTGTTTTGCAACGGTGATGAATCATCCTCCTGCTTCCGTGCACAGTGAGCACAACAGGCAAAGCCAGTGCTAATTGGAGCAGATAAATTTTGACACTGCTGCGGCTGCTGCGACGAGAGAACAGACTGTAATAAGAACTGTCTTATTCCCAGCACGTGAATCAAAGTTTGATTCTGACCACTTGTTGCTTAATCACAAAGATACTTTTCCTCTCTCTGCCTGATTCCCATCAGGATATACAATGGACTAATTGACTTTCACAATTTCTTCCTCTCCATTCTTCTTCTCACACATAATTAAAACAAATGACAAAGGAAAATTGTGCTGTACGTGTTCATTGAAACACACCTGTAATTAGCTACACAATGCTTGCAGCTCTCTGGGGAGTGCAGAAAAACAAACACAGAGCTCACTACGGCCGTCAGCATTTTAATGAGCCCCTTGAGGAATGTGGTGCTGCCTCCCTGGTACTTTGTAGCTGTGGCAAAATCTGGTCAAGTTTCCTTCATGAAATGACAGGCAGAAGCCGAACGAAAAGTTACGCAGAGTTTTAATGGAGCCCAGCGTGAGATACGAGACCAGAAATGTGGTTGGACAGTGTGTTCCCACCAGGGCTCATTAGAGCAGAAACTCACAGGCTTTGATCACAGGCAGCACAGAAAGCCACAGACTCCTCCTGTATCACGCTTCCCTTACAGAAGTCACATGGCAATCCACAGGTGCTGGAAGGTGGTTTTCACCCAACAATCTGCACACACGGCACACGGAAAGGACGTGCCATGGACCCACCTCTCCAAATATGTTCTTCCAAGACACTGGTTGATACACAGGTCGTGCTCACCAGGCTTCAGTTACAATGATCAGCCAAGACACTGTGACCACAACACACACACACAAACCACAAGCCTTCCTAACTCAAAGCTCCCTCCTTCCACCCTGATCTGGATCATCTCTGGACTCAAACCCATACAGGCCTACATGTTGCACCTCAGTCCCCATCCTCTGTTTCACCTGACCTTGAACACATCTTTCTCTGCTCCTTGAGCTCAAAACCACGGGCTTAATGGCCTTCTCCAGTTTGTTTGTTCCAGAGACCAGTTCCACAGACAGTAGGAATAAAACTGCATCATTTGTCTCCCTTTACAGTTCTCCATCAGTACCGTAGACGGTCTTGCAAATCCAGACACTGCTGTTCACCTTCACACATATAATTGTTAAACAATTTCCCACATTTTCCTTGTTCATCCTTTTACAACTAATGTAATGATACAAGTTCTTCTTGTGCTCTTCACTTCCCTTGCATGGCTAAATTTATGGTGAGCGCTGACTTTCTTAACACTGTCCCGACATGTCCTGGTGATATTTCTAAACCTTATTTTGTAGTCTGTGTGTCACCACTTTTCATTGGAGCTCTGTCATGAGCTCCCTGCATAGGCAAGCCAATCTCCTGGTAAGTGTACCTGTTTTCCAGACTATTAAGATGAAACTGTTCTTGTAGTGGGGAAGATGTTGTTCTCAAAGACATGCTAGGTTTCCCGAGCAACAAGAGCACCACATACTTGTTATGTATCAGAATGTACATATCTCCAGCTGTACCAGCTGTCTGGAAACACCAGGGGCCAAGGGCCAGGGACTGCTGGGCTGCGAGTGCATGGGGCCAGCTCAGCTTCAGCTCTGCACCCCCAGCACCTCCAAGTCTTTCTCCCCAGGGCTGCTTCCCCAGTCTGTGCTGATCCCAGGGGTTGCCTCGACCCAGATGCAGGACCTTGTGTGGTTCACAAGGGCCCACTTCTCAAGCTTGGGGGGGGGGGGGGGGGGCTATGGATTTAGCCAATCTAAGATTTCTCAAGCATGTGTATGGGGCTTTCAGTTACAGCATAAGGCCTCCAGAAGTCACTTTCTGGTCAAGTGACTGGCAGTCACACAGAGAGGGCGAACCTCCTACACTTAGGAATGCAAATTGCTTCTCCAACTTTGATGAGACTGTATCAAGGGGTGCACTTTCAGCCATCATCATACTAAATCGTTTAAGATACACATTTGTTTAAAGTAAATTTTATGTGCTAAGGCCAGCTGTCATAGTCTGGCCACATCCATTCTACTAAACTCTCCTACCTGCAAAATTGAGATGCCCCACCCAAATTCCCTGCTGGGTGTAGACTTCGGCTCATGCAAAATCCTGATTTGTTCCTGGGGATTTCCCAGGACTGCTTACCCAGCCCAGGAGCATGCTGTCAGTTTAGGAGTACAGACCCTTGTGTTCCAGTGTCTGGGAGTGTGGAATTGCCACTGCAGCAGCAAATTCTGAGTAGAATTCTTTTTCACTCTGGTCATCAATGAATTGCCTGAATTATGTCTATTTACACAAGTGAAAATGTAGGTCTGAAAAATGCAGTAGGAAAGACAGGAAAGCACAAGAAAAAAAGCAAAGAGTACATGAAGCACAAGGGGTACACTTTTGAATCTTGTTGGCCTTCAGATGACCACAAAGGATCAGAGATAATTGTAAAAAACCATCAATGGAATACTGGCTTATGGGCTGGAGAAAGAAGAAGTTTGGAAACAAGCAGACAACAAAGGATAGTTGATGGTAATAATAAAAGACATTGTTTCATTTATTTGCCTTATCTGTCAAATGAGAGTAATGGCACCAAATTGTCACCTGTATTGTTGTTTCCAGCACTTCTTCAGTAGTTTCTTGGCTGTGTCGTAGGATTTTGAAAAGCGGCCAGCTTTGACATCATTTAGTGTCCCCTAACTCTACAATCCGTTTGTCTCCAAAATGGATTAGCTAGTTTCAACTTGTCTTTTGGAAGTTAGTACTCGTTTTCAGATGACGAAAATACTGAGCACAGAACCAACAAGTCTGCTAGTAGTTAAGCTGTTCAAATACCAGGCTGGAAGTAATGTAAGTTCCTGAAGAGAGTCATCTGGTGACATTTTAATGTATTGCCTGAATTACATCTATTTACATACATGGAAATCTGGGTCTTAAAAATACAGTGGGAAGGACAGGAAAGCAAGAGGAAAAGCCAAAAAATCAGGTAGTACTCATTTGGCCTACAGTTACCACTGCAGAAGGGCATATTTTCTCTAGAACATATGTCAGCCCCATAGAGATGGTATCAGTTCCCTAAACACAGATGACTACTATCGTTAGGTGCTCGGTGGTATCTTACTTGGCCTTCAGCAGTCAGTTCATAAGGGTGTAGGTCTGCCTTATGTTCTGTGTTGTTTGGTTATTTGGATACTCCAGGGTATCTGAAAAAGTGGTAGTTTTTTATGTTCAGGCAATTATTTTACACACTAGATGATTTTGGTTATGCTTGTGGATTGCTCCTTCAATGTCTAAAAGAGGTCAGGTGAGCCATGTGAACCATGTTTTTCTCCTCACCAACTTCAAGGGGAGTCTTGGGGTGCCTAGCTTCACTGCAGGCTGTTTTGGAGGCACTTGATTAGCTTAGAAAAGTCCTAGCCCCCAGGTAAAAAAAGCATCAAGAAGATTACCCTAAGCCTTATGAGGTTTAAATACCAATTCCAAGCGCATGTTGTGTCAAAGTGGAAATTTCAATATCTTTAAAAAGATGGAGAATGAGTAAAGGTACTGTTATATGGAAAGAGCAACTTCCCAACAGAACTTTGTAGAATCTTGTATTTTAAAATGCATCATGACATATACGAGGGGAGTTACCCTAGCAGTTCCTCCTCTTTAAGCAACTAAAGAAAATTGTTGCAGCAAATGTCTTTAAATAGAGATCTCAGAAAGGGTGAGTCAGTTCATCCTGCAATGAGCTTCCAAGGAAGGAAGAAAGAAATCATTAGTTTGTACAAATTTGTCTCCATTTATTCTTAAAGACTCGTAGGGTGACAAGCTGTGGCTTAGGCATCTAAACCATAGACATAAAATATTAGAGGAATGTTAAAATCTCAGGCTAAGTTCTGAATAGTGTTGTAGTGACCGACATGAAAACTATAGGTCTCTTTCTGAGGAAAAAAGTTTAAGACAGTTCTCTTTCTTCAGCCGTCTTTGCATCTCCATCCCAAGGTATTGAAGAACTGACTCCACGGTTCTGGTTCAACTGCTCAAATGCTGATATTGACAAAGTAGGTGCTTTCTCCTGGGTTGCTTCTGTTAGTTCAGATGGTTACTGTGCTGCAGAATGCCCCAAATCATGGAAAGCCTAACTTAGTCAATCAAGTCAACCTAGACAATGGTCTCAGAGGTTGCTGATTGCATGCAGTATCTATACCTAGATTACACAAATCCCAGACAAGATTTTTATGTCACCTTTCAAGGCATTTTGTGTGTCCTTGGTGGCAGCAATAAGTCTTTTATTTGCTTCCTTACAAAATTACTTTATGAGAGGATGTTGGGTACAACATCTCCCTAGAACTTGTGTTTAGGTTTCCATCAGTGTTGAGTCTAGAAGAGAAAACTTATGAAGTAAGTTCATGTAAATGACTGAAAACAGCTGTGACAGCAATTACAAATAAATACCTATAGGAAATAGCTAAAAACATATAACCAATTAAGAGTTACTAGCATGTCAATTTTTTTTTTTTTAATATAAAACTGCAAACTTACAGCTATGCAATCAACTGGGTAGCATTCACATTCACTGAGACAGCTCTAGTCATGCTGGTATAGCTGCTTGTCAAGGTTTAGAGTCAGGGCCGTCCACTAGACCTATGAGACGCTCTCTGTTAACCCCTCTCCCTTTCCAAAGAGGATGAGAAAGGGAATAAGGGAGAGAGACGTATCAATTGGAAAACTAGAACAGCTTTAATGAAAATAATGGTGATAAAATATACACATATATACAAAACCAGTATCAAACACAACCACCTGATGGAAATTATATCACTGATGCCATGGAGCAGGCACTGGGGAAGTCCCAGACTGGACTCCGTGGCAGGCAGGAACGGGATTTGGGAGCTGGATTCTGGAACTGGAACACATGGATTGGGATTGAAGGTTGAACAGAGTCCTCCTTGGATGCTGGCCATTGAAGAAGAGGCTTGACCCTTGTGATCCCTCAGCTTTGCACTGGATACAATGCACATGAGAGGAATCCCTCGTTGGTCAGTTCAGAGTCACCTGTCCTGGCTGCTCCTCCCCACAATTGCAGTCTTTTCCTTCTGCACCCGCAATGTGGTGCACAAAATTTAGCAGTGACCTTGGTCTGCAGACCAGTCCTTGGTAGTAACTCTAAACATCAAGCATTATCACTGCTGGAAGCAGAGACTGTCAGCAAAAATCTGCTATTAACTTCAGAACGTTCTGTAACTTAGAAGAGATTTGGCTGAAAAGTAAAATCGCTGAACAGAATTAGTTCTATTCTAACTCAAATCAGGACATTACTCTAAAACAGAGATTAAATTGCTCCCTCTGAATTAGATCCATTCCTCTGACCTACATTTAGCCACCTAAAAAAATTACTCTTGAAATTTAAATTATGAATCTAAGAGTTACCTGTCCTCCACAGCTCTCTTGAAGTTAAATGGGCCACTCTTTGGAAGAGTGTGATTGCAGCCCGCTGATTTGGGCTATCACTAGGTAGATGTTGAAATCTGAACTAGCCGCTCAGGCAACTGTCACAACTCCTAAAGAGAGATGACCCTTTTCCAGGGAAAAATATCACATTCTCACTAGCGCAGTTAAGGTAGGGCAGATTAGCTCATTTGATAGTGAAAATTCTAGGGTAAGTAGCACAGGCTCTGGGGACTAAAAATTTCACAAGGAGAATCTTCCCTCATATATCATAAGCTATTTTCTTTCGTTGTCTTTATGGGAAAGAAAAATTATTAAAACTTTCTAATCTCTAGGAAATATATTTCTTGACCATTTTACTCAGAGCATCCTTCACCTCTGTATTTCTCAGGCTGTAGATGAAGGGGTTGAGCAGTGGAGTCACAACAGTGTAGAAAACTGAGAAGACTTTATTCAGTGTTCTTAGAGTCCTGTTCTTTGGCAGGACATAAACGATGATTAAGTTTCCATAAAAAACTGTAATAACAAGGATGTGGGAAAAGCAGGTGGAAAAAGCTTTTTGCATCCCAGTTGTCGAAGACATTCTCAGGACAGTGGTGATGATAAACACGTAGGACACCAAGGTTAGTAGGAAAGGGGGTAGTGCACCTAGTGATGAGAGGATGAACACCAACATTTCAGTCAGACTGGTGTCACAGCAGGAGAGTTTTATCAATGGAGTAAAATCACAAAAGAAATGATCAATAATCTTGGGACCACAGAAGGAACGTTGTGAAACCAGGAAGCAGCTTATAGCCATAAAAAGGAAACCACTCACCCAAGACCAAGCTACAAGCTGCAGACAGTATCTGCTGTTCATGACAGCTCTGTAGTGAAGGGGTTTGCATACTACTAAATACCGATCATAGGACATCACGGACAAGAGAAAACTTTCAGTGACTGCTAGAGAACCAAAGAAATAAAGTTGTGCGATGCAGCTGCCAAAAGAAATACTCTCGTCCCCAGTCAGAAAGCTGGACAGCATCCTGGGCAGGATGATAGAGCTGTAGCAGGTCTCCAAGCAGGATAAGTTGCACAGGAAGAAGTACATGGGTTTGTGGAGGTGCTGGTCAGCCACCACCAAAACAAAAATGAGGATGTCGCCAATCACAGTCACAGCGTAGATCGCCGAGAAAAGAAGGAAGAAAAAAGACTGCATTTCTGGGATATACCCAAATTCCAGGAGCAGAAATGTTGTGATGACTGCTTTATTTATGCATTCCCCGTTTGCCGTGTACCAAGCTGAGAGAAAATGCATCGCAACCTGGAATAAAGCATCAAGAGCTCAATTCAACTCTTGATCCATCATCACCGAGTAATTACAGAAGAAAGATGTTATTGTTAACATTGCTTGGTTGTATCGCTTATTTTCCTTTTAAGCAGTTCTTGCATATTGTCCAGATAATAATGTATGACAGTATTGTATTTTTTATCTTGTCTTACGCAATTTTAACAAAATTATTTCCTTGGGTCTGGAAACCACCACACAGAACTGCAGCAGGATTCTCTGATGACTTAGATTATATCAGACCAAGACAACCAGTGGAAAATTGCAATATGCATTTTCTAACAACTGGTCAGATCGAATGTTCGTGAATGCTGAACTTGATAAAAAACTGAAATATCCAGAAATATGTTGAGGAAAATGTTGAACAATACAGCTTATCTCACTCAGCAGTATTTTTTGAAATCCGCAGGGTCAGAAAGTGATATCCCAGCCCACAGAAATAAGCTATAATTTAGAAACCTTCAGTCAAAATAAAAAAGGAAAAGAGTCATTCTTGTGGGGGTGAACATTTCATCCTCCAAGACGACAAATACGTAGGAAATAAAACAGATAGTGAAGGATAGTTATTAAAACTACCAATTTCTCTTCTTTCTCATCTCCTTTTTTCCCTTTCTTTCTGTTTTTAGAGGTTGAGGGGGGTTTTGTTCTCTTTTGTTTTGGTTTGTTTTTTGGGGGTTCTTTCTGTTAAAGAGTTTCTTCAGAAGCTAAAGGAGCACAAGGCTGAGGAACAAGAAGGTGATCTGTCAGAGACCTGGTGTTACTCTCTAAATTAAATGTTGTTGCACATACAATTAACCTCAGTGCAGACACACACATCTGGGCATACAAATCCCATGGTCAGTGTGCAAAGGAAAAGAGCTGAACTGTAAGAGGATTTCTCTCTCTCTCAATAACAGACTGATGTCTCAGCTCTGGACAATCACGCAGAAATATCATTATTTCATTCAGACAGAACATCCATAAGCCTAACACTTCAAAACAGAATAAAAATTATTCCTGTTTCACAAATCATCTTCCAATAGAAAAGATCAGGAGATAGTTTCCCACCTACCTTGCCGCAGAAGTTGCATTTGTAATTCTTGCAGGCAGACTACTGAAGATTCTACTGCTAAGTAGGATTCCTGCCCTTCCTATTCCAAGTTGTACTGTGCAAATGGAGAGTGAAAAAATACCTAAGGAAATCTGGTATTCAGTTGCACTGCATTGACTATCTAACAGACTGGCGGTGCACTTGTTTGTCGATCTGTTCATCCTTCCTGCTGCAATTTCCTTCATAAACTTTGTGTCTTGATGTCCATCCTAATATTTTCATCCTGGAGAGGACAGAAATAAAGTTCTAAAATAATCTTTTCTAATTGGACCACATTAATCTGATTTACCTCTTAGAAATGTGATTTCAGCCTAGTCTGATACGAGGTACCCCCACTTGAAGTGCTCTCCCCCTGTAGCTGAATCAGGTCTCCCAGTGCACAAGCCTTCTCCAGGTGGCTGTGGCTCTGCTCTGCCTGTGGACTGCTGAAAGAGCAACCTCCATCTGGAACTGATATGAGATGGGTCAGTTGTTCCCACTTGAAATAAGATCTCTACAAAGTAATTTTCCTATTCATCCTTGTAACTTACTTCTCTGTTACTTCGTCTCCCTTTATCAGTCAAAATGGCAAGAAGTTGTTTATTTTTATGTGTCTATAATTTACATAAAACCGATTTGTTGTTGTATTGGGTCTGGCTGGGATGGAGTTAACTTCCCCCACAGCAGCCCTCACAGCGCTCTGCATTTGCCACTAGATCGATGTTGTTGGTAACACCGGCGTTGCAGCTGCTGCTGAGCTGTGCTCAGCATTAAGGCTGAATACTCAATACCCTACACCTGCCCTTCTGCTTCCCAAAGGCCAATAGGATGGGAGTGGGCAAGAGGCTGTGAGGGGACACAACCAGGAGAGGTGATCCCAACTCACCCCAACTGATGTCAGGCTCAGCAACAAAAGCTGGGGGAAAGGAGGAGTAAGGGAGAACATTCGTTACTAAGGTATTTGTCTTCTGAAGAAACCACTGCTTACACTGAGGTCCTACTTCCCAGGAAGGGGCTGGACATTGCCTGCTGAAGAGTAATTTCTTTTTTTTTCTTCACTTTTGTGCACTCTCTTTCCTTTTTCTTTATTAAGCTACCCTTATCTTAACCCACAGGTTTTTCATCTTCTGTTTTCCCTCTGTTCCACTGAGGAGCCTGGTGGGCACCTGTCAATCAGCCAAGGTTAACCCACCACAGATGTCTCTCTTTTAACTGTATATACATGTATTTTACATATTGCCAACTGAATTTCACCTCTTAAAAAAGACTGGAACAGACCAGAGTCTTCAAATTCAGATCATTCACATTTAAATTTTTGTTAATTACTGAAGCTCCACACGTGCCCTTACTTCATGAGCATTTTTGTGCATTGTTACTGCAAGCAGAAAAAAAAAATAAGAATGGTCATGGACAAAATAATAAGCTTTTTCAAAGAAATCCTGTAGAAAGTGAGACTTAAAGAAAATAACCCTGCTCCAGTTCAGCTGGTGAAGCAAGCAGATGGCTGAGTTCAAGGTCAGGTCCTGTGCTGGTAAGAGCTGTTGGGAAGAAAGCGAGAAGTACCCCTCGCCCGTTACCCAACTTACTGGGTGACCACTGTTGTGGGGCCTAATCCTGACCCTGACTTACCTGTCAGCATCCTGATGTGTTGTTGGTGAGCTCACAGCTCCCATCCCCCTTACCGTGCCATTTGGCTCCCAACTCACCAGCCCTTGTGGAGGAGCTGGCCTTTGCTGCTCCCTGACGGGGCCCTCCACGTTCAAATCTGCTGGAGCCATCCAGGGTTAAGAAACCAGTGGAAATGTAGTACCCCAAATGTTTCCATGGATTTGTACCCAGGGCCACAATCTCCCCACAGCTCTGTTCTCCTCCTTTCTGCGCAATGCTCTTTCTGCCAGGAATGAATCCCAAATGAAAGCCGGAGGTGAACACTGGAGAACATCAGAGCATGTGTGTGTGTGTGTGTGTGTGTGTGTGTGTG
>VWZK01004603.1:795-29081 GCA_013396935.1 Baryphthengus martii | reverse complement strand
AGCATTGGAACAGGCTGCCCAGAAAAGTGATAGAGTCACCATCCCTGAAAGTATTTAAAAGTCATATAGTTATGGAGCTTAGTGACATGGATTAGTGGTGGCCTTGGCAGTGCTGAGTTAATCAGTTGCACTCAATGATCTTAAAGGTCTCTTCCAACCAAAAGGATTCTATGATTACTATGTTTTATTCCTCTTGCACTCATTAAAACTATCCATCTAACTTCCAAAAGCTGTAGGATTAGGGAAAATTTGGTGCTGTCAAAATGAAAACTGTGAATGATACCTATAGCTCTCTGTTTATTTGTCAAATTTATACACTTTAAATATACAAACCAGGGCAGAATGCAAATGCTTTATTTTGTCAGATCATAAATTATTAAACCCATAAATTATTACTAGCTAGGAAAATGAGCCCATGATAATACCGAGAGTCAGTATGTGGTTTAACCACAAAATGATTATCAAGCCCCACTGACTACGATAAAACAATAAGAGTTATGTATATTCATTTGCGAACCTGAATTAAACCTGTTCTCTCTCTTGCTAGAAAATAAAGATATTAAGAGGCATCAATCTTTTGAGTGTCGAGAAAACTGAAAAGTCTGCTTCATTAAGGTGTGGATAGGTATCATTTGAGATTAGATGATATATTTGATTTCTTCATTATTTTAGAAAGGACTTCAGTGTTTATTCCTACTTTAATGTAGCTGCAGACAGGTGTCATTGTTACAGGGAACCTCTCTTAACTAATGAAGAGATAAAAATGTGCTATTAGGAAGCCATTAGTGATCTGAAGTGAGTCATATTGCAAATTAACATGTATCAAAAATCTGCAGTGCTCTCTTAACTTTGTTGTCCTAGATTTAATTTCTCACATTTACATAGCACGGTAGTTAACAGTTTAGAGTTAGGAAAGTCCAGAGATACAGAAGTAAAATAATCAGCTATTATCAGCCCTAATTGATGGTACTGAATCAAAGTCTTCTTAAGAGAAAACTGGTAGTAGTTATAACTAATAGTAGGTCTCAGGACTGAAATGTATACTCTGAGGGAAAAACACGTTTTCAAGCATAGACTCACATGATTTCATATGTAATGCTTCAAGACATCTCCCCATATTTAAAACAATCATTAAGCACATTTTTAAGCATATGGAATGTTTTAATGTGAACATGCTGAACAATGCTTAAATGTTATGCTCTCAAATGGACAGGAAAATTACAATTTCAGGGTTTTTTTTATACTTTGGTTTTTCTGTGTATTTTGGATATCATAACTTTGGATTCTCAGGGCCTAGAAAGTCTTCCGCTTAAGAAGAAGTGTAAGGTGTGAGGTTGGTTTTTTTATTGTTATTTTTTCCTTTTTTTAATTATTTTTTTTTATTTTTAGCATGTGCACATTGGGTGTAAATACCTGTGAATACTCTTAATTGCTTGGGTAATATCAGACCTTAAACCTCTCTTTGGCTGTTTTAGTGAGTTTTATCTGTTCATATGGTCAGGTTTTGCCCCTTATTTTTAGCCAAATGGGCTTTAAAAGCCTGAACAATAATTTTGAAGCAGTGGCCTCAGTATAAATAGGTTTGAGATGAAATTGCAAGAAACTGAAATGTCATTTGAATATCACGATGTAGGGATTGTATTTATGGTAAATATTGCATGCCTGTGCTTGCTCATGCATTCACTTGCCCATATTCTTTCTCTTTTCTGATCCAACCCATATATACACACAAACAACTATATTACAGCTTAGATTGTGAGGTATGATCTGTAGAATACTTGAGTCAAATATCTCTGTGGTAATTCATGAGAACAGGGAGCTGGACTCTAAGAGAAAGCGACAATTAATGTTCTTGCTGCTCTCCTAAGAGCATTGTATGTAGCAGGGACTTTTACTCATAAGGTCAGGTCTTTCCGCACAATACTACTGCTGCACAGGAATTTTTGGCTTTAAGACTAAAAGACATTAAATACCTGCTTTTCTCATTTTACTTTTAATTATTAGATCAAAGAATTCTTTAAAGTAAACTATCTAACGTAGCTCAAATAGCTTTAAAATATAAAGAAAATTTATGGAGATAGTACATTTGATGTCACTTTATGATACAGAAGGCCTTTAGAGGGCACTGCTTCCTATTTTTCATAGAAATACATCTTTACATTTGAAGTACAAACAGAAACTGATTAATCAGTAACCTTTAGATATATACAGTGTATATGGAAACAGTGTATTATTATTATATACAGAATTTAGAGCTGTATGTAGCAATAGATATATTCTTTCTGTGTTTGTATCAGTAACTTCATTTTATAGTATGAACACCAGATGTTTAGATTACTTACACAGGCAATCATGAGTCATGCTTAGGCTAGTGCCCTTTGCATTGTATTGCTGCTATGTACCTGCAAATAGATATTTACAATAACTAGTAATACTCATCATAAGAGGTGAAAAACATGTGTGAATTTCTGGTTCCATGTGTGAATGGAGCTTTAAAAAGCTGCTTAATGGTCTTCCCTGGGGATTTATATCTTGGCCTGACTGCAGGTTCTGAGGTCTCATTTAATAAATCTGGCATACAAGAAAGCACATAAAGCCCATTCAGTGAAGAAATGTTCTCAGATTTTAGTAGTAAGCCTCTACAGAGTGATACTGTACAATCAGGGGCTCTTTATTGCTTATTCCCTGAGCAAATCTGATCTGGTTATTTAGGGATAGCAAAAGCCATGTACCTAACCTTGTATCATTCTATTACATTTTAAAACCTCAAACTCTCCTTGGCAGTAGAGCTAGGAATCAATCTGATCATTGTGCCACTACTTGTACTCAGTGTCAAAGCCCCGAACAGTTTTAATAGATACTGGTACCGGTTTTGGATACCTGACAGTACTGTAGACTATTTATTTTTTTTTCTATTTAAAATTACTTACAGAAAAATCTGTGGCTACAATCTCACTTGATTACTAACTGACATGCAAGATAATTGGTAATGTCTTTTAATTAATAGTGTCCTGTGGAATACTCTTAATTCACATTGTTTGATTTGCCTATTTTAAACTTCAGCGCAACATATTTTATTAATTGGTTGCCTAACATCTATTATGGTATAGGTTCCCATCTGAGATCTCTTCATTTACTTTTCTGCCTTCTCTGTTAAGTATGTGGGATGTATGTATCTCTTCTTCGATATGCTCAGGAGTTTCCGGGAAAGATTGTATTTCTCCTATTGCTCCACGTTACACCATAATACAGTGTAAGTTAAGAGAGCATAAATACTCAGCCTTCCTTCCAAATATAACAGAGAGTATCCATAGTACTTCATGTCTAAAACATTCAGCAAATTAAAAACTTAGTTAAATGCGCTGCCTTATTTTAGTGTTGTTCAGTGACTTCTGTGTTTCAAGATTTTGAGATTCCTTTGGCAGAGAATATTTTTCTTCTATATAGTGTAGCTATATAGAAAAAACCTTGAGGATTCAATATCACTATATGACCATCTATATGAAAATATACTCTTTGAAGAGTTTTAATAATCTGGTTTTGACATCTATGTTTCCAGGAAAGCTTGTTAATTCAGTTGTTTCAAAGTAGTTTGCTATGCATGACTTCACAATGGAGGAAGAGATTTGCAAAGGTCTTGTCCTAGTTCAAAAGTAATATGTCTCTATGCACATTTTTTTTTCTTCTGCGTGCTTGCACTCTAGCAGCAAAGTTACGGATATTGAGAACTAAGGCAAGACATAACTATATGAAAAGTGCAGTTTGTGAAAAATTCCAAGTTAAGCTTTTAGAGAAAAGTGGCATATAGAAAACGGTGTATAAAAATCAGTAAATCTTTTTGACTGAATAGTTAAGCAACACGTTTTCTTTCTACAGGTGACAGAAAAAAAGCAAGAATTAGAGAAATGCTTGAAATTGTCCCGGAAGCTACGAAAAGAAATTAATGCTATGACAGAATGGCTTGCAGCAACAGATGCAGAATTGACAAAGAGATCAGCTGTGCAGGGGATGCCTAGAAATTTGGATGCTGAAATTGCCTGGGGCAAGGTAACAATATAACAAACACTGTACCTTTTATAAATCTCAGTTTATGCATATTACAGAAAGATAGATTCATTTCTTGATAAGGAAAGTGTTTTAATTAGTGCAAGTTTGTAACAATTATGGCATTATCTCACACTAGCATTAATCTGAGAAATCTTGGCTCTGAATATATCAATAGCACAATTCACATTCATATTGCAGTAATCTTTACTAGGATGAATTTAAAGTTAGAATTTAATTTTCAGAGTACTATAGATTATCCATCCAGTATCCATGTAAAAAGAGATCCATGTGAACAGAGATGCATTTCTCTCTCATCCCATTCTAGTCAAAATCAGAAAAGTATTAAACAGTAAAACAGCTCCAGTGGGTGAAAGATTAAGGATGTCAGAACACTATATATTCCACATGTTCAGATACAAGCCAAGAGGTGGGATATTTGTTTTCTTACCCTTTTAGTTTGTAGGTCATTTGTTTTCATTCTGAGGGCTTATTACTTCCATGAGACTTCACCTTGAACTCTTCCTTTAGTTTAAAACTCAAGCCTAAAATGAAACTTTACTCAAAATGACTATGTACACCACATTTTAGATAAACATCTCACAGAGTCACTGAGGAATGCAAGAATTCTACATTAAACTGCATCTCTTTTTGTGATGTTAACTTAGCATGGTATCTTTCAACAGTAGCTAATGTAGTTTGTATTCTGCATATGTAATAAAAAGCCAATCTAACTCAGAACATAAACAGTCCAAGTCATCACACATGCATCACACACAAAAAAAATCATGATCAACATTATCCAAAGCTTCAAACTTTCAAATAATTATGTGCAACTAGCAGCATTTTGGATAAGTATTCCTATATAATTTCAAAAGAAAACAACAAAAAAAACCCCCTAAGCAGCATTGGGGTTTTGCGCAAAAATTTGCTGCTTCCACTTTGTTTGATAGGAAGAATCCTGTAAACATTTTACCAGTGTCACCAGAAAAGACATGAATAATAGACAGGCAACCTTAGTTTTTTCCTTTTCTTTTTTTTTAAAGGCTGTGCAGATTAAAAGCTCTGGAGTAAAATTTGATTTGTGTTTGTTTATTCATATTGTTTGTTTCTAAGCTTGATAAAATGCCTTTAACCTTGAAAGGCATTGATGATTTACAAACTAATAACAGTAAAAAGAAAGTCTAAAAGCTTTTGTGAGGTTTGGAATTGGGGTTGGTTTTAGTCATCAGTCTCTAGGAATGACAATATTTTAAACGTAGTATCAAAACCGATAAAGATCAACTTTGGTTATTGTAATCTTACAATTAATTACTTTTTTTTCTATTGCTTCTTAGACTTTCCAATGAAAATCTCAGTCCCTAAAAACCCCACTCTTACTTGATGTTCTCTCATTTTCACTTGATGCTTTTCCTGCGGGAAAGTCTGTGCAGTCCCTCTCATTACTTTTGATTAATATTGTGATTTTAACACCCATAATAAAGGACGAGTGTTAGATTTTTAAGAGACAAGATAGATAATCATATAGTTTTAATGCCCCTAAACTAGCCTTCTAGTTACTCAGTCCATTTACCCAGTCGTGAAAATAAGAATGATCTTTGGTGATGTTAAACTACGCAGTACAGTTCTGAAACAGAAATGTACACTGTATGTTCCTTCATGTGTGCCCAGGAAAGTTAATCCAGATGTATATAGCTTCACAGCAGTTTAAATAGAACGTTTTATCCTTAATATCATTTAATTGTTAGATATGAACCTTAATGCTTCAGAAGCTGCGTAATTAGGACTTAAAGCCTGAAGATTAGTGCAGTTACACAGTGGGAAGTCCTTGTTATGTCTTATACTTGCTAGAACAAGTACAGCATATTTTTATCTTACAACAATCAAAAAAGTAACAGGAACTAATTAAAAAAGAGAAATATTAACATGAAAAATGTATCAAATAGGCACCACTCCACCTATTAATCTTAAAGAATGCCATTGAGTATTGTGAATTCTCACAAGGAATGTATACCTAAAGGGTTGCAGGAAAAATTGGTAAAAAGCATATTTTGGCTTCAAATACTGCCCAAAGACTTCACTGCAGTCTAACCTCATATAGTACCTCAGATCTTCTCCTTCAGTCAGTTCATCACCAAAATAAGTATAAACAAACAATTTTGGATGAGAACAACTGCCTCTTGTTGAAGCGTGTACATACTGAGTGAGTGACTTTCAGAATTCCTTTAAGAAGATTCTCTTTAGGAAATATATACTAGCATTTACATAAATATAAGCAGACTTTTAGTATTGAGCAATCCAACAGATAGTACAGGTGTCAGATCCTAGCCTTTCAAATATTTGCAGAAAATATGTGAGGTGGGTATACATTTTCCTAAGTAATCTGTTCCCACTAAGAGGAGGAATTGCTGCATGTTATCCTGGACACTTTAAAATTCTTGAGAGGGCTTCATAAATAAGAATGATACTGATACTCCTATGTGGATTTCATACTGAGACATCATACAAAATTGTGCATCAATAATTCAGTCCCCAGAACAAGGGCTTCTCAGCATCTGATTAATGTCCCAGCTTTGGACTTCCCGGGTAAGTAGGCAGCTGAAGACAGTAACTGATCTAATGAAATGCACTGGGAGATGAATTAAGTCCAGCAGCTTCCCATTGTGAGGAAAGTCTGCAGAAAAAATAAGATGGAAAATGGAGGGGGAGAGAGAAAGACTTAATAGCGCAAATGAACTGAAAATTGGATGTGTGCTGTCAACTAAGCAGGGAGCTCATAATGTGTTTTTTTCTTTATAGCACAAGGAAGCAGTTATATTTATTACTGCACTTATTCCTAATCCATTTTCAGTACCCAAGACTTCTGAAAAGTAAAAAGAACTCAGAGGGTTTCAAAGATAGTTATAGAGGTTAGAATAAAAAATGTCATACCTGCAAGCGTTGTCTTCGAGGTATAAACACCTAGAAATAAAAAAAGAATGTCCATCTTGAGCAGGAACTGACATTAATGAAACAGTATTAATTTGGACATGAAGGAAAGTGTGTTATTCATTTGTTCATCTCTAGATTTTTTCTAATGATGGAACAGAAACTTGACTAAGTTATGTGAAATTAAATGGGCAATATACTGAAGACTGTGAATCGTGCCTTTTTACTCAGTAGAGGCAAGCTAAATCTTTCCATTTGAATTCGTTTCTGTTATAATAGATAAGAAAAATGACGTGGTTGGAAAGATAGTCATTAAACTTGTATATTAGAAATCCATTTATAATTAGAAGTCTGATTTAGTGAACATATTTATCTCTAAAGTCATTAACCATTGTGGGGTTTATTTGTCTTTTAATCAGGAACTGGCCTGATAAGAATTAGATTGCCAGGAAACAACGTTCTCAAAAAGGAAATGACAGATGGTATTACCAGGGAAATTCAGTATCACTCCCTGCTATCAGCAGTATGAATCTGCCAGTGTTTTAATGTTGTATTCTAGCACAATGTATAATACCAGTGCATATAAAGTTGACTTGAAGTATTTAGAATTGCATTACCTAACACATTTAGCATATTTTCTGTCAGTAAAATCAGTAAAACAAAATTACCTGAAAATTGTGTCAAATGATTCATAGTCAGTGGCCAGAATGCAATAAAAATAAAAGATACGCTGAGAATAAACAAATAAATACGTATAATTGTCCACTAAGAAGGCCATAATGTCAACTTTTGATTAATTCTGTTATCCCACCCATGAGAACTAAGCCACCTAATTTCTTTTAGAAAGGTTCAAATTACAGCAATTGCTTCCGAGTATTCCACAGTGTACAGGTAGTCTTGAGGCACACCAGACTTTTCTTGAATCATTCATTGATGATGGATTTTTTTTAATCTACAGATGTTAATTATCAACATAATTAAAATATTATCCTCTGCATTTGGTTACAGTTCTGGTTTATTTGAAAAACAATAAGCAGTTCAACTTCATATACCTCAGAAACTCTCTGCACCGTGCCCTCAGAAAATGCCATTCCTATGTAGCTTCTGTTTTCAAACATTGTTCTTAGTATTTGCAAATGTGAAGGAGGTTACAATTTTCACTCCCTTACGAAACATCAAGTAAAAATAAAACACAAACAAAACGCCCAAACAAACAAAACCAGTAGTATTTGTTAGTAAACTGAAAGAGATAATGAGTATGCCACACTACAGTGATGACAGACAGAGCGAGCTGTGAACCCCACTCAGATGTACACGGTTGCACAGAGAAGTGCATTTATTTGTACTAACGACTCATCCTGTTATCCTATGGATCCGTATTTGTCCCCATGCATTTCAACATCGCAGAGCAATCTGGCTTCCACCAGGATTTCAAGGCATTTTAAGTTATTTTTCTTAAATAAAATTTTTATTTTATGCTGCAACTTATTTCGTGACGTTTTCATGGTAGGGACTGGTATAACGGAAACTCATCTGGTCCTATCTCTCTCTCTCCTTCTCCTCCTTCTGGTGTTAACTGGGATGGGGATTAGAAACTGATTATCTGAGGTATGCTCTGCATGTGGAGTTTTAACGGAGAAGGGTCTGTCTGATTGCTTTTATTTCCTGGGTGCTGGGAACCTAGATGCCATCTCTCTTGGAAATGTTCAGATCCTGGAGGTTTAGTGGTGATGTGATGTCCCAACTTTGATTAAGGCATGTTGTTAGTATTTTTCTGAGAAACGTAAGGAAGAATAATGCTTCCCATAAAAGTTAACAAAATATTTTATTCAGTGAAATATGAATGAATATTTTGAGTCAAAAATGTATTGTTGTATCCATAACCATAACTGGTACTTCAAAAAAGTGGAAGTGCAAGATTTTCTTCCAAAGAGACATTTCAGAATTCTGTCCAACCAGAATTTGAATGGAGAGCAATTTATTTGGAGAGATTGCCATCATCTTTAACTCTTGTATCTGCTAATAAATGTGATCCTACATGAAGTCATATGTAAAGAAGAGATGATCATATAAATGTATCCTTAATATAATCTGTATAATTTATATACACATTTTAATGGAACTCTCTTTCCTGAAAGTATTTATGGAACCTTTGTCTTCTAACAGGTAATACACACTTGACTAAACTTTTGTTTTATAAATAAACATACCAGTCCTAGGGAGGGGAAGAAAACAAAAAAAAGTGAATGTAATATATAACGTCATTATAATGACAAATAGCAGAGTGAATATAATCTGGTTTAAAACACTGTTGAACATTGCTGACAAATTTTCACAGCTGCAACTGAATTCTGGGTGTTATGGTGCTTAGTTCAACATTTTATTTACATGTTTCTTGTCCCCCAAAATGCCATGTTGGATTATGTCAGAAATTTAGGTTCTTTCCAACTTCTAACATGTTTATATACTTTATTTATACTACATAATTTCATTCTGATAAACACACAAAATCACAATCTAAAAAATCAGAAATTTTTTATTTCCTGAACTTTTATTTTTTCTTCTGCTCATGTAGGCAACGCGGAAGGAGATTGAGAAACGCCAGGCGCATCTTAAGAGCATCAGTGATTTAGGAGAGAATTTGAAGACAGTGCTGAAAGGAAAGGAAAGTCTAGTGGAGGATAAAGTCAGCCTTTTGAACAGTAATTGGATAGCAGTAACTTCCCGTGCTGAGGAATGGTTCAATCTGTTATTGGTAAGGAAAATGCATCTGTTCACACAAAAGAAATGCTGGTGTCCACTCATAGGTGCACAGGTTTATAGGACTACTTATTCTAGTGCCTTGGACTACACTTATTGAATCCATAGGTACGCAGACAATCAGACTGAGTTTTGTTTAGTACATTGTAAACAGTCAGATTCTTAAAATATTCACAGTGATGACTCTCTGGAGTCTTGGTTGTTAGTTTCCCATTTCTGTCTACCTCAGTAGTTCCTGGACTCTTTTGTTTGAGATTTTTTCCTAATGAATGCAATGCAGTTTCTCCCCAAGGACGTAGACTACTTGAATATGAATAAAGTGAAATAACTAGTCAAATAAACTGAGTAAGTCTTGATACCAACAACCTCAGCTGCTTTTGGCTACGTTAGCTTTTCTGTTTGGAGTAGTACCATTGGGAATTAAGTCCCCTCTTGCATATTGGTTTGGTCCACAGGGCAGCTTTGATGTGTGTGAACCAGATTAATTTCAGAGGCAACTAAATCAGAATCTCTGCTCAGGGTGCACACTTGATGTGCTCAAGGTCTGTAATTTGGTCTTTCAGAACAGCTTGATCTGCCTTTGGATAGTTTTATAGTGCATGTTTTGTTGCGCATAATTACTTAAGGGGACCAGATTAGGCCTAGTTGAAAGTAAAATCCCTAACACACATTTAATACAGGTTCAGGAGCCTCAACATCAACTACTTTGAACTGTTGATGATCACATAACTGTATTCTCCCTTAAAATTCATTCTGCCGTGAAGAGATGACAGCTTGAACCCTTAACAATTGGGCTGCCTGAATCCGTTGGAAAATTTTGTGTACTGTTTCTGTTGCTGAGAGCGTGGGAATGCATTTTCAACCCAGAGAAACTGAAGTGATTCTCAACCATGTCTTAACCTTTATCATGACTTTTCGGAGCTTAATGTGTTAGAACTCCACTAGAGTTTGTGTGGCTGTATTATGAATACTTCTGTGATAGATATACAGCATCACTGCAGGGCTTATTTGGTGGGTTGTGTCTATTCTGTCTGGTAAATTTAAGTATTTCATTCAATGTGATGTAGATGCTCAGTTTCAATGTGGAAATATTATATCTTTCTTATATATAAGAAATATATAATAGAGTTTATAGACTGGTATAGTTACATATTCCTCTGCTTTTTCTCTATTTCTCTACTTTGGATTCTTTTGTTAATTACTATAACCCATGATAAAAAGGTATAAGAGAAAGAGTTGGTCTTTTACTGATTTCATAACAGTGTAGAGTAAAGGTACATACATGTGGGGGCCAAAAAAAATAGTAAAAAATTTGATATTGGGTGTGTGGTATACATATATATTGGGTGGATATGCATAGGCCTGTTTCTAGTGAGCTCACCAAAGAAAGTAAAAATGTTTTTAAATTGAAGAGGGGAAAATAGATTTATCAGAATATCAACTAGAATAGCCTTTTTAAAAGCAGAGTCTTAAAGCAGAGAAGTTAGATGAAATGTAAATAAGAGTTTTAGATATAAAGTTCCCATTCTTGATTGTGACTTTGCAAGTTCATCCTTGTTACTATCTGTTTCAATCAACTTAGTGGCTTTCCAAAACGAGTTCTGTACCTGGTTCTTGGGAAACTCTTCTGTCCAACTCCAGTAGGTCCATCTATCAGCTTCCTGTTCCTCTCAGCAGCCTGACTGAGCTACAGACACCTGTGTTTTACTGTGACTTTATCATCCTCCTGCCTGTCACTTTGGAAGCTTCTCTCCCTCCTAGAATATCTTTTAAAGAAGCTTAATATATAAAGTGAGAACAAACAAACAACAGATTCTATCCTTCATAAAAAAAATCAGTTACTGTATAAAATAAATGAGTTTGATTTCATAATGGATGCGTGTTTGCCATAGTTGGCATAATTGCAACTATTATTTCAGTTCTGATTACTTTTTTTGTATGCAGTATTTACGTTTTCCACACACAGGAATATCAAAAGCACATGGAGGCTTTTGATCAGAATGTAGCTAATGTCACAACTTGGATGTATCGTGCTGAAATACTGTTGGATGAATCTGATAAACAAAAATCCCAGCAAAAAGAGGAAATTCTTAAGGTAAAAAAATGCAATTTTCTGTAAAGCATTAATTTTATTCTAAAAGGACTGTGTCAAAACTAGCATTATTTTGAAGCATATCACAAATTGATTAACTTTTTTTTTTTCTTCTGTGATAAAGCTACCTTTTGGCAGCTTGTAGATTACTTAATAACTTTGCACAGCATTGCAGAAGTTAAATCCCTGTAGAAATAAAACCAGATATGTTATTATAAGTCTTGGAGACTTCCTGATGAGTAGAACAGCGGCTAATTAAACCTGTGTTTGCTGGAAAATACTCCTTAAATGCATCTGATTGAACAAAATCCTTTTATTTTTCTGTGTTCTTCATTTTTAATTGACTTTCTGTTTTTCTCTGGTACTTTTCTGATGTCTATGGTATCTGTATTTGTTACCTCTGTCATATGATTGTTTTAATTCTATAAATACTGCATTGATGCCAGACCAACACCACAGACAAGAATATTATGTGATGTACTAGATGTATAATAATGGGTTAGTATATTGATCAAAAGGTTTTATTTGGCCCATTTCATCGTTTGACCAACTGATGAAAAATTAACTTGCAAAACAGATGTGAATTTTAAAGTATCTCTTTTAAATACCTTCTTTTTAACAACTTCGAATTATAATCTATATGGCTTTTTTTTTTTTCTTTCTGAAATCAGTGTGTACTCCATGGTCAGTACATACTGAATTTGCGAATCAAAATCAGAATTTTATTGCTGACAATAACATAATTACACTCTTTACTAAAGCAAAACAAATTTGGAGTCAGAGCATAAATCAATGCCTCATTGATTTCAGCAGGATTATGGGACAGACTTTTGTTGTTGAGTGAACAATTTTGCCACCATCAAGTACAAAGTATTATCTTTGATAACTGATGGTAAATTATCTTTGTCATCAATACAAGTATGTATATATATTGCACAAAGGCATTTCGTATATACAGTGAAATATAATTCTTAATGCCCCACTGTGTTTGTGGTTACTGAATGCCTGGCTATCTTTTTTTTTGGCTTTCACCCATACTGGGGTCTACTGTTAAGATTGTTATTACAAAGGAAGAAGGTATTTGCCCTATATTTTCTAATTTGTGATAGATTTATGGAAAAAAATCCAGCTGGTTTTCATTTGGTTATTTTTCCCTGCCTTAACTATGGTCATGAACAGTAATGAAAGCAACAATTACACATCCGGTTCCATAATACATGAATTAGCAGCTTTTCCTAGCTTTAGGAACATAAAATAATTTAGTGTATCCTGAAATACACTGAAGGTTGCATTATTGCAGAGAATAATCTGCCTAGAAATTATGTTCATCATTAATTTCCTCTAGGAGATACTAAACGAGACATGCAGATACATTCCTGCTATAAATTTTAGAGATATGCGTGGGAATGCTGTCTAATATATTTCTACTGGATTTACACACTCATGCATAATTATCTGAATTTGCTTTGTGGTTTTGCTCCCTATTCCTTTGCACACTTTCTCTCTCTCTCTCTCTTTCTTTCTCTTTGCATTTATTACTAACTTCAAGCCCTGTCTCTTGCTCACGGACTGTAGCGCTTAAAGGCTGAGCTGAATGATATGCATCCAAAGGTGGAGTCTGTGCGTGACCAAGCAGTAGACTTGATGACAAACCATGGAGATCACTGCAGGAAAGTAATAGAGCCTAAACTGTCAGAGCTCAACCAGCGATTTGCAGCTATATCACAAAGAATTAAGAGTGGAAAGGTAGGAGGACTTGCTTCCATATGGAGATGCATACAAAATGGCATTTATATAAGGTGCATATTTACAACTACATAGCAGACTGCAGTTTCTTCAAAAACTAAACTTGTAAAGGAAAAAAAAAACAACAAACCAAAAACATAGACCCTAGTATTTTTTTTTTTTTTAAATTTGAAGGTTTGGGGTTTTTGGCATTAACGTCTTTTTTCACTGTTTCACAATTAGAAGCATTCATGGACTCTTTTATATGAATATAACAATTATTACTGCATTACCTTATAAAAAATGAACAGTATCGGGAATTAGTAAGATTCTTAATCTCAAAGTATGCATAGCCTTTTTTTTATAGATTGGCTTTTGATAGCTAATTTTTCATTGAATGCACTCACTTTTTTTCCTATGAGGCTGTGACTCACCAAGATTTGAGATATACATGTATATATACAGATTATTTCAGTTATACTTTAAATTGCTCATCTGTCCAACTAGTTTAACTACTGAATCTAAATTCAGTATGTATTACATAATTTTTACCCAAGTTGTAACTTACAAATTGGAATGAGGAAGGGCCTAAGCCACGCACTTTCGCCATTGTATTTGCTGTCTTTATTGCAGAGACGTACTCAGCAAATTAAAGCAAGCAGCTATGCAAGTTGATATGTAGGAAAATGGGAATGCATGGATCCTGAGGTAACTGTACTAGCACTGGAAAAGAATGCACAGAGGATCAGTGGCAGAGCAGGAAATAAACTTTGCAAAAAGCATAAGTAGAGACACATGATTTTCTTGAGTTCTTTGGAGTTTATGCAGGACTCAATACCCTGTGAGACTATTACATTCTTTGTGGATATCTGAGTTTCTTTTCTGGAACAGAAAAAAAATATGTCCTATTTTCCTCTTGGCCATCAGTAGAACTTCAGCTGTTCTAGTGTGCTTCTCACTTCTTACACAAGTACAAACTGTAGACAGAGAAAAACCTTGGCACAAAACCCAAACAACTGTGTTGTTTGGTGTTTTTTTTTATGAACATCTGCTATCTGCAGTCTGGATTTCATTCTCAGATTTGCCTTGCACTTCCACAATGTTGTACATGTACAGGACTGATGCAACCTTTAAACAGAGTTGTGTGGAATTATTGCTTGTTTAGGGAAAAATGGAACTGCCTATAGATGGTTTATCATGTTAACTGTGTTGCATTGCATGTTATGATAAAGAAGGGGAAAAAGGTGTTTATCAAGATGAAGTGTCTTCAGAACTCAGCCTGCAAAGGTCTTCCACCTGACAACCTTCTCTCTCAGGTGTTCTCCCATTTATGATTATATAGGCAAGATGAGCTGGAATGGCAGCACCTCACTAAGCTTTATACGCTATGTACATTTTTCTTTGGAGATCATCAAAACCTGACTGGATGCAATCCCGTGTAACGTGCTCTAGGCAATCCTGCTTTAGCAGGAGGGTCATACTAGATGATCTCTAGAGGTCCCTTCCAATTCCAATTCTGTGATTCTGTACCTAGAAAGATGAGAGGAATTACTACAGCACATAATTTGAATGGTAAACTGGAATTTAGAGAACTGTTTTCAGGACCTTAGGGACAGGACAACTAGGATATCTGTAGTAATAGTTACTGCATAAGATAGAGGCAGAAGTGTGTGAATTCCTGGAAGTTCTACTGACTTGTATGCATTTGGATAAAATATTAAATTGCTGGGTGCCTCATTTCATCCATGTGTATAATGTAGGTAACTGCACTTGCCTTTGTCATCATTTGAGCTTTATGGGCTGAAAAATTGTTATTCTTGTGGGGCGATATTATGCTTCCTAAGTATATGGGGTTTTTTTCATACTTCAGTAAAATTATTCACTCATTGAGTAAGAGATTTTAAAAAATCAGTTCAAGATGATAGTAAACTCTCATAGTCTGTTCTCTTATCAATTCTCATTTGTGTTCAAGTTAGCTGTATTTTTTTTTTAAATAGTAACAATTATCAATAAAGCAGTGAGATAAACAAGAAATTACCTGTGAAGTCAGGAGACGGCAGTACATATTTGTGACCTGAATTAAAATGATCATAATGTACTAAAACGGGATTTAACATTTTAAGGTGGACCTTGAGCCTCACTCTATTATTAGAATTTAATTTAGTATTTTTCCTTCCAGTTATCTTTTTGTTATTGCTTTTTAGTGTTTTTCAGATATTAGTAACTTCATAATCCAATTTTTTGGTAGATTTGTCTTTTGCTGAATTTTAAGTACTTTTAAAGACATCCTTCAGAGCATCTGAGAAGAAATTACTGTGTAGTTTGCTATTATTTCTACCTCAGTTGAAGTGCTTACTGAGTGTAATTCTGAGCTTCTTGGTGAAAATTTACAAGCACAGTATTATTTTTTGTAAATATCATACATTATGTTTCCAATAATGTTTGTAACTGTGCAGAATCTTTGTCATTAAAAAATCAACCAGATACAATCAAGGCATTTTTACACTAATTCTGCCTGGTCATCTCTGGAACAGATAAGTGGCACTTGGTTTAGAGTTTTAAACAGAACATTAAGCTAAAGCACCATAATTATACTGTGATTCATTTTGGAGGAATTGTGTCTATTTTCTTTGGTTGAGTGTTTTTTGCTCCTGCGTTTTTGTTGAGGCTTTTTCAAAACACAAGCTCTTTTAGTGTTTTGTTGATTTATTTTTTTTTTAATATGTTACAATACAAGGGGAATATCATACACAAAAATAATCTAGTTTTTATTTTATATAATTCACCTGGCATTTTTACTATTCTTTGTGAGAGACTAATAATTTTAAAACACTGAAACAAATTATCACAGCTTTTTTCTCAATTGATAGTAGTAGGTGATTTCACACCTGAATGGATTGATTATTATGTAATTTCTGACAAACTAGATTTAGCCATGTAGCGTCAACATTCAATTTTTCAGGCAAATCATTATTTTACACTGTTTATCTGAACCTGTTCTTACATACAAAAGTGTATAATTTTTTAAAAATTTCACTCACAATAGAATTCTTATGTTTTCTTATATGGAAATACTACAATATTTTTAAATACTTATATTAACTTGTATTTTTCAGTACTTTGAGTTGCATGGTGTAGATATTTTCCCACAGTTTATCACTGTATTAGCAAAATAGGGTAGAACAAATGTATTTTCATTTATGTTTCTAATAAAACTATTAAGTATATGATTTAAATAAATAATCTTTCTATTTCTCCCATTTTAGCCCTTCATTCCTTTGAAGGAATTGGAGCAATTTGACTTCGATGTACAAAAAATGCTTGAGCCACTTGAGGTTGAAATTCAGCAAGGGGTGAATCTGAAAGAGGAGGACTTCAATAAAGATATGGTAATTTGGTTGAAATGGAAGTCTGAGTGGAGTAGACAGGGAGATGAAATGTCCGAGTGGAAATTAGAAATGTCCGTATTTATGCTAGGATCTTTACATATGACTTGGACAAAATTTTACTGTGCTAATATATTATAAAATCAAATGTTCCAAGTTAGCCTTAGCTGAAAGTTATAGTAATAATTGTTATTTTATAAGAAAAACTTTTTTTGACCCTTGTGAAAACAGTAAGGAAAACATAAATATTATCTACAGGTACTATACTAGTACCAGCTTTATTACAGAATGGGGAATGAACATTAAAATCTCTATATCAGTATAAATGCCAAGAAAACTTAGCATCATGTATCTAAATGGGCAATATAGTGAAAGAAGACATTCACTGAAGCAAATGCCAGGCAATGATAATTGAAAGAAAAGCCACTTTCCAATTAGTTCTTAACCAATCTGAATATACAGTTTATTGTAAATAATTTTTGTGGCTGTGGTAAGCTTCTGTTTGCAAGTAGTAAAACTCTTTATGAACGGGGACAAAAACAACAGAAAAAAAGAAGAAAGAGAGGAGTAAAATACTGCTGTGTTTTCCTACTGTTGCCACTGTGGTGTGTTTCCTCCAGACTGATTTTCAGAGGGATGACATTTCTTGGCTGGGCAATAACACAGCTTTGTCTTTAGCACCCTCTCTTCGTGAGTCCTCAGCAAGATTGAATACATATTTCTTTACAAGCAATATAAAGACTCAATATTCTTTTCTTTTTAAGTTCTTCAAAGATAGCTATTTTATATCCATGCTGAAAGGAATCTTTACTGGATTTTTTTTTTTCTTTGGTGCAGGAAAAGTAAAATTTAAGACAGTAGATACTGCATGTAGTGGTATCATTTTCCCTGCCAGAACAACTGTTTTGCACTGTGATGATAGATGAAATGGTCAGGAATTATATGGCATACTGGCAATTTGACTACTGACAGTGATTTAGAATGCTTTAGGTAGTTATATTCTTTTTTTGTTTTAAAGTAAAATATCTTTTACCTTTTTGACTTTATGTTTTCATCCTATTGTCCTGGATGCTGCATAAAATCTAATAGCAAGCATCTGTAGGTTTTCAAGTGCTGTTTTACTTTTACTCTTTAAGTGTCTACATGCGTTGTAGAAAGCCAGTAAAAGTTATTTGGTCTTCAGTATAGAATCACAAGTAGCTATTAGATTATTACCTTAGTGGAGGAAATGTAGTTTTCTATCTCTGTATTTTCTAGTACTAAAGTAATAATTAGATTAAAACGCCCGTTATACTTGTTATTTTTTTGAAACCAGAGTGAAGATGACGAAGGTACCGTGAAAGAATTGCTACAAAGGGGTGACACACTTCAAAAAAGAATCACGGATGAGAGAAAACGGGAGGAAATAAAGATAAAACAACAGCTGTTGCAGACTAAACATAATGCTCTCAAGGTATAGGAGCTACAATTATAAGCACATGCTACTAAACCTATTTTTTTCTTCATTTCAGGGCATTGTTCTGTTAAGTGAATCTTCATTAGTATTTAGAGATGAGTAATTGAAAACTATTTGGCTCTAAACCTACATTTTCTAATATACTTCTCTTGGTGCCTTGGAAAAGGCATTTTATATCTCCAGCTTAACAAGTTCTTTTTTGTCCTCAGTGTCACAACCATGTGATTGCCAGTTGGTCAACAACGTTTTCTTTGATAATAATTCTGTTTTTTTTTTAACACATTATGCATGTTTTATGTTTCTCCAACAGCAGTCAAGGCTTTAGAGTCAGTTCTCACAAACTTGTATTTTTGTTTGTATAACGTACTTCTAGCAAAGGATGTTGCTTTATCCTTTAGTAGATTTGCATGCTGTATTCTTTAGTAGGAAAAGTGGCTCCAGCCACTTTAGAAAAGGATAGGTAGTAATACCAAGAGACCTAGAGCTAAGAGGCTGAAAACCAAAGTCATATACTAAAATTCTGGTTTCCACGCTCCTGGAGGTAGGTATAACTGTATGATACTGTTCTTAGAAATACTCCGAGAGAGGCCTAGTTGAACAGCCTAATAATCATGATTGAGAATGTTGTCTTTCAAGGGAAAAATAAAAGTGAGGAAAGAGGAATCTTACGGTAGGAAAATCACCTTGTTCGTCTACCTGGAGCCACAGGGTATGACTATTACAGAAGAATTTTTCATCATTTTAGCAAGCAGAATTTTTTTTTTCTTTTAAAAATTTTAAGTTGTTCTTGGCTTGGGAAATATGACATGATTAGTTTGTTATTATTTTTTAAGCAACATCTTTTTTTCCTGTGGACATCATCCTAATTTTTGCAGTTTTGCATATTTCTTTTGCAGTAAAAGAAGAGCTGGAATGTACCATTGTTTCGTCCACATTTAAAATAAGCTTGAAATCTGTTAGGTGTGTCTTTGTTCGAAATGAAATGGAAATAATTTATAATTTTTATGGAGGACAAAGAAGAAATGTATTTCTAGAACTACACTATTGCCCAGGTCCTTACTGACAGCTTTTATGAAATAGAGTGATTGATTTCCCTTTGATAACTCAGTTAAGGCATTCAGCCTTGTAAAATATAAGTCAAGAATCGTTGAGGCAAGTTAATCTTTTTATATGAAATGTGCCAGTAATTTTTTAATTGACTTCTTAATAAGAAGTTATAATAATGAAAATACTTTCTGAGTTCTGTATGGGCAAAGTTAAGCAGTTAAAGCAAATGCAAATGGAGAATATTTAATAACATTTACATGAAATAAAATGTTTTCTTCCTTCCTGTTTAAGAGAAGATTTAGTACTTTTATAAAGCTAAGTCATAAACACAAAGCATTTGTTATGTAAATCATATTTAATTTAGAAAAAGCAAATCTTATCTTTGCTTATATTTCTGCATTTAAACTATTTTCCTTTGAATAGCTACAGAGTTTGCATGCAGGCTAGAATTTCACAGGATACCACAAAACATAGGAAGCCCACTTATGGCTAGATACTAACTGGGCTATGTTTCCATCTGGCCAGTAAGTATTCTGAACAGAGGTGGTTTATATAAAATACTGACTTTTATATAAGAGTCTTAATTTCTCTGAATATTGGTGACTGTCCCAGTGGTATAGTCAGTATGTGAACAACCCTGAATTAAGTAACCTCTGTTAAAATAAAACAAAAAAGAATCTGTTAAACTGAAGAAAGTATATTGCATTGATATACTTACATACTTGATTTAAATATCAACATTTAATTAAAATAATTTTTTAAGATAACTAAAAATATCGGCCTTGTGCACTTTTTTCATTTCAGTGTGCACACACACCAATTCGTATTTTATAAGCCTTTAATTCATATTCTAACAATGTCTGCACTGTAAACAGGACTTGAGATCTCAAAGAAGAAAAAAGGCTTTAGAGATTTCTCATCAATGGTATCAGTACAAGAGACAGGCTGATGACCTAATGACGTGGCTGGATGACATTGAGAAAAAGTTAGCCAGTCTACCAGACCACAAAGATGAGCAGAAGCTAAAGGTAATGTTGTTTTGGAATGGCAATGGCAGATCTTTTTGAGTAATAATCTATCAATTTAACAGACAGCAAATGCAACAAATATTCCAATAAATATAGAATGTTATCAATGTAATTCTTTATTTCTATTTATAGTAAAACAAACCCTAATTATCTGTGTTCAAACTTACTTTTCTTTGTTGTACTTTATCTTAGAATTTTCTGTCATAGAGTATTATATAAATAATATGAAACAAACTATATAAATTTTCTTGTCAATAATATGGAAAGTGTGCAATGTATTAAGAAGCATCAAATGTTTTCTAGAAAAAATTATAATTGATTTTATGTATCTTTGTTCCAGATGAACAAATGACTTACCGATATGTGGATGACCTCTATCTCATGTTAGCACATTCATTTTCATCAGAACATAATCATATGTCAATGTCAAACTCTATAGATTTATTTACATGCTGTCAAAGATTTTCCTAGTTTATTTTCCATCGTCTTTGTTTGCTTCATTCTCTGTTGAGTTTCCCACAGAGTAAAATAGAAGTTAAGTAATATGTTAGTGAGTCAAATAGTATATTTGTAAATTGTTTGAACAGTATTTGTCCTGAATATACTGGCCCTTATTGAGAAAAGAATTTCTCCAATTGCCCATCACAAGATACTAGCAAGAATCTGGTAGTGGAAACTGTTGGCTTTTGCTCAATAGTTTTCAGTGTGTCCTAGCTGTTAGTATCTCTACATCCAATCTCCAAGAAGGTTCTTCAATTTCAGTTATTTTTGTTTCTTTTAAATGTAAAAATAAGACATGAAATAGCTGTAAATTTTAATTGTAACAATAAAATGAAATGGAATTTCTGACAGAATTATTTTGCTAATTTTAAGTTGATTGATCTAGTTAGCTAACTGTCCTGGGCCCTGTATTGGTTTTGCTCACTAGGAGATTGATGGAGAATTGGAGAAGAAGAAGGAAGATCTGAATGCGGTACACAGGCAGGCTGAACGCTTGTCTAAGGATGGGGCTGCAAAAGCAGTGGAGCCAACCCTGATACAGCTCAGCAAGCGCTGGCGAGATTTTGAGAGCAAATTTGCTCAATTTCGAAGACTCAACTATGCGCAAATTGTGAGTTGTTACTGGCAAACCCATATGTTTGCAACTGCTACTACTAACAGCATCCTACTAACAATGAGAGCTTCAGGGTCAGTGTCAACTTTTTAGATATTAATAAGAAAAACCCTACTGTCTGCAAGCTGGGGAGTATTTATATTATAATACAGAAGTTCTCTGCTTTGGTCTTAAAATTGCCCTTAAGTTAAATCAGCCAATTACAAAAAACTCAGCAATGAAAAATTCATAGTTTTTTTCTGTTGCCTCATTATTATTCCATAACATTTCCGAGTTTAAAATGTCAGTTTGCCATGCATCTAATTTGTTTAGTGAATGTGTAAAACACAAAAATTGTCTTTTTCAAACTACCCATCCCATGCCAATTTCAATTGTTTGTTTTTGTTTTTTTTTATTTGTCCGTAACTTGTTATACCCAATTTAGGAAGAAATTACATCAATTCTTATGACACTGTGTATACATAGCCTCTTCAAATGCTTGAGTTCTCAAAGGAGTTTTTGCCAGAAAATGTACTTGAAAATTTGACAGTATGAAAACATAATTTTGTGAATCAACTTCCTATCTTCTGAGTTGTTTAGCTGTATATAAAATATAATTATTCATACTGGTTATACATGTTGAAATAACTGGATAAATAAAAGGAAAATAAGCTGTCACTATTCCAGGTATATGATCAAAATATGTATTCAGCGTTGCCTGTTTAGGTTACCAGAGATTGCTTTTGTACTTTCATGCCATTCCTACTACTCTGCTCATTGTCTTCTAGGCTTTGGATTTTATAAGAAAGAAAAGGTTTGCTCTCGGGGAAGTTGTTGCATTATGTGCCTTTCTGTAATCTTAAAAATGCCAGTGATAAAGGAGTGTTTAACAAAATATACTTTTATTTATTTATTTTTAATTACACCTAGATTGCAGATAGGACATACTGACGGGATAATACAAATTTAAATGCATTAAGTGTTATTTCTAACTGATATTTATGGTCTAGTGTTTTTTAAAAAAGAAAAAAAAAAAAAGAGTTCAAAAAATCTGCAATCATGTACAATGTTTTGGTCATTACAGTCCTCCATTTAATGTACTGAGTGTATTATATATTTTTAGCTTTTATACTATGAAGTTACATAATTTATATATAAAAATAATAAGTGAATAGCTATGCAGTTAGTGGAAACAATCAGAGAAACATTAACTTTGATTTCTGTGTTGTTAAATCTTGTTCCATCTGATTACTGTTTTCAGATTACTGTAGTTTATATTAAACTTGATGGTTGTAATCAGTTGCAAATTGTTTATATTGGCATGGAGCTAGAGCAGGCATCACTCTGTCTTGTAAATGAGTCTTTTTTATGTAATGAATATATTTGTTCCTTTGATAAGCAAGTAGAAATAAGAATGTGCATGCAATTGATATAAAAACATTCTGCTGTCAATGTACTTTTTATGTCACCCATTGCCTACCGTGACAGAGTATATCCATTATAAAATTTTAATAACAAATCAATAAAATTATATCTTAGCATATTTTTCTTTAAAATATGTAAGTTAAATACACCAGCACATGTGCTTTTGAATTCATCAAAGGAATACATTCTTCAGCTTTTTAAAGCCATGTAACCATTACATGTATTTTTATTGTTAAAATATATTATGTATATAAAATTCTTCTGTCCTTGTAATGGTTAAATCTTTAAATATTCTCAAATATTTAATTCAAGGAGGCTACTTGTTAGTATTTGTCTGGGGGATTAGGTCAACATTCAATGAAATTTACATGTGTGCAGGATAATTACTGTACTCTTCTCATTTCTCATGAAAAATATCTTGTTTTGTTGACAATGACCAAAGTGATACTGATGAAATACTTTAGAAATTTTATGGAAGCTACTGAAACTGATGAGAGGCAGTGTATTTTCATGGTACAAATCAGAGTGAGAAGTACAACTGCCTTGTTACTGTTTTGGCCTTGTTGAATCAGTGAAACGAAGTGAATTTCTCTTGAGTTCTATTTTTTTCTTTTTTGAACAGCCTAAGTACCTACCTCACAGGGATGTTGTGAGGATTAATTATTTGTTTGTGAAAGACTTTAAAATGCAAAAGAAAAAAGAAAATTCAAACTATGCACTTCAACACCTGCTTATACTAGCAAAAATTACTTTCACAGAGGTTTTTTGTGTTAACCACCAAGTGAATAAAACTGTATAATAAAAATACAAAAATGAATCTATTTTTAAAGCAAAAGTAATAGAAAACTGCTGCATTTCTTATTTATAATTGATGATGTATTCAATAACAGACTTACTTAACAACTGAAAATTGTTATTATAAATCAATGAGGATTTAGTTGTACTGTGTATCTTGAAATTAATTATGATTATTGAATAAACATAGCAAGACTACATTGAAGAAGACCTTTAATTATGTGGCTTAAAGACAGATTTGCATTTCTTACCTTTGTTGGAATTAATATATTTCTGATATCAAAGTGTGAAATTAGAATGATCATTCTCTCCTGAATTTTAATTTTCTCTAGCATTGGTTGTTAAGACCTGTCAGAAGGATATAGGAATCATATTCATATAAGCACTGATTCTCTTTAGCATAGTAGAATCTTATAAAATTCTGTCTCACTAATACGTACCAGTAAATATCCAGCAAGTAGTTGACAAATATGTATGGACATATAAACAGGAGTTATCTGTCACTACTTTTGATAATAAGGTGTGATGTACTTATATTTCCTCAAATGCGGCATGTTCTGTTTATTGCCAATTTTGGAACATTATTGCATTTGGTATACTAGTCATCTCTTTATGTGAAATTTGTCACAGAGTACTGTGTGACATAGACAAAAAAAAAGGTGGGTTTATTGCAATAACAGATTAAACATGGTGCACAAATACATAAATACAACTGCACAAAATCTGAAACACGGGGTTCGTATTATCTTACAAGTTTCTTCTCCCACACCGTGTCTTTATTCATAGGTGGCAAAATAAACAGTGGACGAGTTCAGTTTTTCAGTCGGGCCTATTTCTGATTCCTGTGTTAAGAGAATTTTAGCATTCTACTTAATTTCTGCTAAGAATTTCTGTTTGAAATCAGCTGGTGGTAATTTCAGTTGTGAAATTTAAATAACTTTAAAAATGGAATGTTTTAACATCGTGTTTTAAAATTATGATTAACCACTAAATCCCAATGAAATTCATAGAAACTCTTCAAAAAACAAATCATGAAAGTTTAATCCTACAACAGTATGCAATTTTTCCCTATTCAAATTACAAGTTTGTTTTTAAAAAAATCATTTCAGTAAAAATTATATCACTAGAGAGGTCAAGGGACATTTATTTCTAGATTAGCTTTGTATAATCTAAAATCATTAAGCCTTGGCAGTCACACAGTATTTTCAGAAAAGTTACCAATACCCTTTGCTACCATCTAAATCTTCGAGTTACTATTTTTCTGCAACAGCTTATGCCACTGTTTCAGGGTGATGAAAATAGTTACCTGTCGCAGAGAAACTGCTAGACAGTTTAATTCAAATCAGGATCAAAATTACTGATATATTGATTAGATTTAATGAAATTAGTTTTAGTTAATACCTGTATTATAGAAGGGTGGCTTTATCCATGCTTTCTTTTCAGCAGTCTATGAGTGTGTTTATGTCATGGCTCAGTTTTTATTTTATTGACCTAACTGAAATTGCTCTGCATGTAGAGAGTACTAAAGGCCTTTATCATGAGAAAACATATTCCACATGAACATAGGAGCAAAGTCCATTTCATATATCCTATGTCCATATTTTTAGGACAAGAGGAATTTGTTCTTGCAACCTATTAACAGTTTTCAAAATTATGCACCTACTGAAGTATATACAAGAAAAAAAATAGGTGTACCTACGTCTTTTCAGTAATTTTATTGGTGATGCACACAAGCATCCTATTGAAATTTATGGTCATTTTACTACTGAAATATTTGGGCCAGGATTTTGGCCATACTGGGAAAAAGAATTGTTGAAATGATAAACATCAGGAGAGACTTTTTCATAACAGTTAGACTATGCGTTGAACAAGAATGAGTAAGGAAAATAGCTATGCAAAACATATATTTATTTCTATAAGGTAAGTGATTTAGTCTGAGCAATTCAGTAGTTACCTGCCACATGGATAACATACCAGTACTCTAAGTACTTACTATGAACTAAACATCGTAAGCTTCGTATCTCCAAACAAAGACATTCTGCTTAAGATTCTGTAAAGCATTCAACAGTTCAAAATACCTGTCTCCTCACTGGATGATCACTTCAGGTGAGAGAATATGTGATCAACTTCTGGAACCAGATCAAGGATTGATCATGTTCACATCTGAAATTCAAGAGTTTAAGTTCAGTCTTATAAGGGCAGTTTTCACTTTTTTCCTGTGGTGCTCTATTTATTTCATTTAATGAAATTTAAACTTTCTGTTTAACTGTTAAAATATATTTATGTATAAAGATGTTTTCTAAAATATAAATCAAGTATTAATTGAAACAAATCAGTTACAGTTAGATAAGCACAGGACTCTGTATCCTAATTATCTGTCTGCATCTAAATAACATGGATACTCCAGTGATAATGTGCTACCATTGTTCTTGAATGTTGTTTTCCACAGTTTTCACAACCAGCAGCATTGGAATGGAGGGATTTTCTTCTCTTATCCTTCCTTAAAAATTTCTTGGGGTAAACAAACAAGTAATGGTTGCCAAGAAGAAGCAGCAGACTAATTCTTTATTATTCCTATGATGAGTGGGAGAGAGGAAGAATAAAAGAGAAAAAGCATTAGAAAAGCAAAATAGGAAAATACCTACTGGACAAAAGAGAAGAACTGTGCAGTGATGGATTAGTATCCATTTCACCTGTGCACTTTGGGTCTCTTAAGGACAGGACAGAGGTGATCCTTTGTCACCATTTACCTTTTTTTGACGTTTATAGTGGCAATTTTTTAAAAAACTAGCTTCACACAGCACAGCATTTTTGACTGTGGTCTGCAAAAGAGGTGAGGATGAATAAGAATCTTTGGGAAGAGAATCACAGTTGAATGTTTACACCCATTTTCTAGCATCCATCAACCTGGAATGTGCTATTAGAAAATTTCTTCCAAATAATTTAATTGTATTTCAACTACTTTAATGTCTAAATTAAGATAAGAAAGATGGATATTGTCTTTGATACAGCTGAAGAAGAGATGGTTTTATAGATGTATTTTAAAATATACTTTACCTTCTCTGTGTCTAAAAATGAATGCATACAGTGTTGTGGTAATTTAAATGAGGGCCGTCTGTAGCTGCCTTTTATAAAAATGGTCCAGTTTACTGTAGTTTTTTAAGTTCTTCTAAAGCATATTTTTCTTCTCTCGTATTTCCTTAGTAATTCTGTACAATATTTGCTATCATCACAGCAAATCTATAGTATTGTAGTAGAGTGAAGTTAAAAAGTCCTGTCCTATAGATGACAAAACTTTACAGAAAAGACTTTTCCCTACCTTTTCCTTATTTGTTGCAGACTTTAGTGATCTAAATTACATTCTCTACTTTAAAAATGAAACTACGTCTTTAACTCGTAACACAGGAATGAAAAGCTTTTTCTACAGCTTAGACTCTGCTTTACGATGCTGTCTTTATATGAAATAGTTCTAAGAATGTAATCTTAGCCCAAGACAGACTTTTCTTACTGTTCTCTATATGGCTGAGATGGAAACAAGACCAACAGACTTTGGTTAAAGAATCATGTGTGACATAGCACCCAGTTGTCTCTCCTTTCATTTTGCTTTGGACAAAACCGAGCATTGTACTAGTATACATTTTTCTCTGATACAATGTATCATAATTTATTAACAGAATAAATTACATGGAGAGGAATTTGGTGTCACAATTACTTGGCTATAATATTGAGTTAAATCATAAAGGAAAAGACTCGCTGCAAAGTAGCCCTAGAGTGACATTATCTTCTGAAGAAATGTTTATCTCCTGTCCAAAATTCAGGATGTCAGCAGCATCACTCGTGGGTTGGGTTGGGTTGGGTTGGTTTTTTTTCCTGGATGCATCTGAGCATTCTCATAAAGGTGCAGAAGGAGGTAAATTTGTATATGTACACTGTGAGTGCTGAATATCTGTGTATGTATATTTAATTAGTTTTCCAAACTGCTGTATTGACAGCAACTGCATTCACAGTATAAAAAAAAATAAAAAAAAAATCTATGTCCTGGAGTAACAAAATCAGGCTAAGTGACAAACCCTATTATTATTCTGTGTAATTGCATCTCTAGAAATGTAGATTAAGGTTATTTTAAGAAATAAGATGGAAAATAATTAGGTAATGCCTTTTAACATTTCTGGAAGGTGTCAGTGTTTAAGGTTTAGGACCTTGCTCTTTGAAGCTGTTAGCATTCAACGCTAATGCAGTACTTTAAAGATATTTTTAGATTATTTTCTAAATTATCTCAAGAAACAGCTAACATGTAGTTTGCATAAATATCTGGAAAGTTAGCATCACAAATCAACATTCAGTCAATTTAGACATCAGTAGACTGTATTCTAAAGTATCTGTGCTTTATTTAACATTAATTGGTTCCTTGGTGATTAGTCAGTAGAGTCACACATTCAAGACAACCCTAAAGCTTCATGCATAAATACCATCTAAGATTAGGGCACTTCTGTAGTCCTAATAAGTA